>DWME01009294.1:0-11022 GCA_018244795.1 Parelbella ahira ahira | reverse complement strand
TTTAGAAATAATATGCAGTTTTCTTTTGGTTGCTCATTTTCAAGCCAAAATAACTCTCTTAATGAGTTTACAGTTGAAAAGTTGTGTTTAGCGTATAATACTTATAAACTTTTCGAGCTTGTTTTGCAATCCAATATCAATATTAGAGCAGCCTTAATTAAAGGTTGATTCAACTTTTATTTATGTTATCATAGTTTTAATAAAGTTACTTTTCAAAGTCTGAAACATATGGAAATACTTAGCTTGTACCGTGAGAAAGACCAGGCTATTTTAATTAATTCCTTATTCTAAACGAGCGCCTTAACGACTGGTATAATAAATGAAAGACTATCTGAGAATTATGTTTTCACGCAAACTAAATTCCAGGCTGCAAGAACTGAGTAGGTATATTTATAGTTATCGTTGTTGCAACCAAATATGTGTTAAATGTAATTAAATCCGACAGACGAACAACATCTCATTACTTACGCGTCCCAAAAGGCATTCCAACTCACGCAAGACGGCTTATGCACAATTAATACAAACTTCGACCCGTAATCTGCTTCCGGATCGCATAAATTGGAATAATAAGACGCAAAACACGAGGATGTTCCCGGAGATCTGTGCGCTGCGATGGGACATTGAGTCATAAATATGTAATACGAAATTGGTTGACAACTTTGCTGAAAAATCAATGTTGTATTTCAAACTCTAGAAACATCCTTCACGCTTGTAAAACAGACTCAAAGGAATTAATGCACTGCAATTATAGCAGTACTTATCAAGATCCACTTCTATATAAATACCTACCTTTGTTGAATTATATTATGTGTTTCCGTTCGTTTATTCAGAGAGGCGCTTCTACAAGTTGTTCTCAATAGTTATCATTAGGCTAGTTGATTAACTAAAAACCCTTAGGGCGGCTTATTTAATTACAGCGTGCGACCTGACTACTAACCCATATCACACATATTCGGCCAATTATTTTTCCTTCATTACGAGCGGGTAACAAGTAAAACAAGTTTCGCTTAAAATCCGAGTTGAATTGAAACAACTCAAAATTGAATAATAAAATTAAGTTCATAATGAAGGGCAAATAAATGCCCTTATTGGCACATAATATCAAGAGACTGTTCCTCTCTATGTCAAGGGGTTCCGAAAGCCCCGTACAAGGAGGCTTATTCACAATTAATATGCGTTGCTCCCCTAATCTGACTGGGAACGGCATAAATTGGAATAACAAGACGCAAAACACAATTCACAATACGAGACGGTATGCGAACGGATGACTGTTTCATACCGGAGCGGAAACGATAGACGATGGTTCAGACAAAAACTAGTTTCAGTAGTTAAATTGAAATCAACTTAAAAGCGCGGAGTCCAATCCGTTTTGCAGTATAAATTAGGAGCACACTTTATGCAATTAAACAAACATTTGCTGTTTCCTATTTTATCAAACGTATTACTAAATTTTTAGCCTTATAATAGCTACATTGGCCGCGGCCTTCACTCTTCTCATCCAGAGAAGAGATCAGTATACATTACTGGTCAATAAAGACGATTGACGATAATTAACTACACTATTCTAAATATAGGTACATACATTTAGTGCGCAAGCGGTAAGACAAGCGATGTACACGACTCGAATTGCACGTTATAAAACATGCTTAAGGATTTCTGTTTCCTGGATATTTACGTAGAGAATTCGAGCTTGACTTAGAACGCACGAACACACGTCGAACGAATCTAATTAATTATTATAGCACTCTCCTTTATCAACATGTATTTTAGTCTACAATCTCGGATTGTAAAAAACTAAAAGGAATGTATAAAACGGCATAAATGCATAAGTGGAATTATAAACAGGGTTGAAGATAACGATGCCCTGTAAATTACGTTTCAAAGACAAGTACATCACGTATTGTATCAAATTACAGCTCTAATCTCCAATCTCGACAACTGCTTCATTGTCTATGCTAGAGCCAGTTAAATCTAATATTGAAGTCTATTTCGAAGTGTGACGTATATTTCCATTAGTGACTCGGAGTCTGGATTTGTGCCCGGTGCATAGAGATAGGCTCACAATCTATTCCATAGTGGGACGTAAACAAATCTGATGAAATATGGGAGTAGACTACACTCTTCTACCTACCCTTTTGGGGATTACAGGCGTGATGTTTCATTATTTGGATTAACATATTATATGTAATAAGCATTTATAATGATTACCTTAACATATCTACAATGTCACAGTAGAGGCTTAAAGCGCTTTATGTAAATCGTACCTTGAGGTAGAATCGCAACGTTAGTTCGATTTCGTACTAGAATAATAACATCTTGGGACCTCTCACACCGCCATCTAATCTCAAATTAGGTAAAGCATAATATGTTATATTACATAAGGCCGTTATTAACTCTAATAGATTTTCCAATACACACTTACTCAGATAAATATATTCTCTGATACAAAACAACTATTTTACTCCGAACATAAAAATTTGTTCCGAGCGGCAATCAACACCAGCACCTCGGCACAACAGGTAAGTTTGCTAACCACTGGACAAATTACTAAAGTAGGTGCAAATAGGTGGTCCAAGCATAAATACACCAGGTTTAAGTCAGTAAGTGCGAGTAATACTCTCGCTTTTAACGAACTTTAATCATACGAAATTATTACGCCGGTACACAAAAAAGCGGTTTATACATTTGACACCACCCATCTATCGAATTGTATATCGACTGGCTGAGTCCGAATCTGGAATCCGTTTGACCCGTACACCCACAAAATTCCAATTAGTTATTATTAGCCCTTTTTGTCGTTCTACTATAATTGTACACGGGTCTTTTCTGTAAATGAGAGGGCTTATTAGACCATTAGCTGTTATTTAACCTTAAAAACGCATATAACTTTGAACAGCGGTACTTGCCAAGATTGAAAACGGAAACTACTTATATACCAAGCTGAATTGTAAAGCGTTTAGTTGACGATGCTTATTGTTTAAACAACTATACAACAACACGGGTAAAGATTTAATAAAGTACGACTTTCTAAGGCATATTTTTGATAAATATAAATAAATGTATATATCTATATCCACAAATGCGTCAATCAGCCTTTATTACTCCATTGCTGTACATAAATATGGCCTTCTTGACGTTACGTCACTAGATCGTGGAGGTTTTGAATCCGACTGCGTTCCGTCGTCAAACCGCCTAGTAGCAAGACGACCTACGCTCATTTTGTCGACACGTGGCCACCACTCGGTGACCGTACTCCTTTATCGGTAGTGGGTTTTTCAAGTGATGTATTTTTTCCTTATAGGTTTTAATTTAGAATACTTTTCAATAACAGCTTTGTGTAAACAACATTAAGTGCTTCCGAAAATAAAAAGCTATTTTTAGGATTGGAGAATCGACGTAGATTTATCTCCGCCCATAAATCTGGGATAAAAGCTTATTTATTTCCAATAAAATAAATTATAGACATATAACAATTTAGAAATTTATGTAATTAAATAAGAAATATTACACTGGCTCGTTGGCCGAGTGGTTGCACGTGCGACTGCCGATCAGGAGGTCCTGGATTCAAATCCAGGGTCGGCTACTATTGGATTTTTCTAATTTATAATTTCTAGTAGCGACTCGGAGTCTCGATCTGTGCCCGGTGTATGGCAAGAGGCTCACCACCTATTCCATAGGACGTAAACGTAACTAGTGTAACGTGGGCGTATACTACACGCCTCTGCCTACCCCTTCGGAGATTACAGACATTATGTACCGTTTTTAATTTCTAACTAACAAAAATAAACACGATAACAGTCATCTCTTTCTGATGCGAAAGTAATTTGTTCCAGTTATAAATCTCACTGCTTAGGCTGCTTGATCTCAGTATCAAATGTCACACATACGAGTAGATATGCATGTGTAAATATCTTTTCATCAAGTCAAATATTTTTCCTATTAATGATTTCGTGAGTATACACATGATTATTTATGTACCGGGTTAACTCACGTACGTGTTTCGGGATGGCCCGACTAGTTTCGGACGTCTACGAGGTCCTTCGTAATGAGCTCTCACCGTTTGCAGCGACCTCGCTGCGACCGTTAGTCAACCGAATAACATAAAAACTCAGAACCGCTAAACAAAACGAATCCGGTCATTTCAGTAGGATTCCCAAAAAGGTACTGTGACAAAGTTAAGCGACCAGTTCTGCGTAATAACCTTTTATGCTGCTAACTTAGGTCCCATTACGAGCACTCAGCCGCGGAAGTGCGACGGCCTCTACTAAAGACCACCGGAAGAGCGTACGTGACGCCACTGGTATGATGTCAACACGAAATACCTACACACGGCTCCTTTGCTGTTCCCTAGACTTCACTGTCTCCAAGAAAAAAAGATTCCCAGATTATTATTTTAAAGGAGCTAAAAACTAAAAGCTTAAGGATACTTTTAAGTGATTATTTCTTCCCTTGCAGTAAAGTAACAATTTTTGAGATTATATTCAAAGATACCGGTTGTATCGTTAAATATCTTGTAATAATTGTACCATCGTAAAGTTTATTTTTATTATACTCCGTTTTTTTAATTCATAATATGTAAATGTAAACTTTGCATTAATGGCACCTGTTGCCAGTATCAGAAACTAAACTAAGCTATTCAAAACTCATCTAAGTAATACTTGCATAGTGAAAGTTTCTTGAAGGTTCACTAAAACATTTATCGATAAATCGTATATACAATATACATAAATAATAATGACAAGTACGTGATTGGGGAAAATATTGCAACATATTATACTTGTACAAGAGTACATTATTTTATCGGAGATTTGCAACAGGATTTCTATTTAGATTTTAGTATGGAACTACAATTAAGTAAGTATTAAAATAGACCAACAAAAGCGTCGACGGCAGTATTAGTTCGTCTGCCGAAGCCCGTGTCCGCCGCCCGCCGTGTGAACCGAGTTCTAAAACTATTTTAATTGGAGTTCCGTTGTCACTGCGGCCTCTACATATACATATATGTACATATATAAGATTTTCCTCCTGTGGATTTTCAATTAAAAGTTCTATTCGATTTTTTGTCTTCTTTGGATTTTTGCTATGATACCATTTGGAAATACAAAATTTTAGTTTCCCATTAAGATGTGGTTATATTGTTTTAAGCAGTCACCTAGCTTCAATGTCAGCCTCCCACTCCGGGAGTCTACCGTTATAATCATGGTACATACTTGAACTTGAGAGTACATTCGGTTATACTATATCAGGCAAGGAAAATATAGGATATCTGTAAAGTTTTGCCACAATGTTTTTAAAGATGTATAAAGTGAGAACATAAGAACGTCGATGTGGTTAGGTTCCGTGGATGAATAAAAGAGTTGATACAAACTTAACATCTCGCCTGTAGTTACCGAAGGAGTAGGCAGAGGAGTATAGTACACTCGTCCGTTTCACCAGTTACGTTTACGTTCTATTTATTGTCTAAGAAAGTTTAATCAAAATCATATCAGCATTTATTACAACGTATCAGACAGAGAATACCTTATGCAATGGTATTATGAGTTTCTTAATGAACAATATTAAATTCAATACTCAGTGTTTGTCTTAAGCATAGTTCTTCAATTAAAGTCAATCTAGACAATTTTGAATACACTAAAACGTTTTATGTGACTTTGGTAAGTCTGATGGCGACATTTCAAGTTATCTATCTTTGTAATATATTAAAATGATATTTTTGTTAAGAAATAAAGTGACATATGTCGAAATATAAATAGCATCAATTTTCATTACCACTTTGTCTTTCGTGTACAATATAATTGGACAAAAGAATGAGATCTCTCGGTCACGCACGTGCCAAGAATGGCGCAAATAACAAATTTTGATACTTTATCTCTGTAGAGTAAATATGGATTATATTCCTTGCGATGGACCAAGATCATTTAGTCTATGTACTCTTTTAATGAAACAAGTGTTAAGGATTTTAGTAACCTACTGAAATAGAAAATACAACTTTTTTCGCTACTCTAAATAACATATATCGTGTTTATTGATGTTAACGCGGCCATTTCGTACATATTATCTCAACTAACTATACTCGTAACTAGCAGAGAAACGTTCGATCAAACGTCAAATGACTTCCGGCCACGCCAGTGTGGGGTGCGTGCGGAGTGTGGAGCGGCTAGCGTGATGAATGAGGCGTTCCGTAATCGCGGCCCATCGGTACAGATGTCACGCGGTGCCGGCCAAATTGAGGAACCGCTGAGTCAACGAACCTGAACGTTTGGAGTTACAAAGTTACGGGAACAGAAAACGCAACGAAAACGAAATCACATAACTGTGAGTTCTGAAAAAGGGCATTTTTTTCACGTTCACCGGAATACCACCTGATGGAATGCGTAGATACAGTCCAAAATTGATCACACACGCCTAGAAAAAAATAAAAATTGCCTAAAAAAGAATAAAATAGAAATATATCGGTCTTCTAAGGGTACTTGTAAAAAGTTGTATAAATAGCCGCTGTCTTACAAGGTCTGAGTTAGCGATTTATTAAATCTCAACAAAATGGGCCATAATGTGATCACGATTTGGCCATGAAAGTGACATCCAGACAAATATCTTTCACATCTATAATACTAGTATAGATGATGTGGATTTTATTGCTATGTCGTTGTCACATACGACGTGGATACAAAACGAAATCCTAGCCAAATCGATAGATGCCAACTCGTGCCAGACGAAACGAAGCAGCGAGGAGTCAACGCACTTTCTTCGCCATTTCGGAAGTAGGTCATATCGAAAAAAAATCTACCATTATTAACGGTTCCTTTGCGTTACCAAAGTAGGCAGGTAACTGGCAAAGTAAAAAAATAGAATTTATTCTTGCCTTTTTTATCCTTTCTTCTTTGCTATCGTAACTTAATGTTATAATAACGACAAAAAATATTAATATGGTATTATCAGGTCGTTGTTAATTCGCAAAAAGTCATTAATTAATAATTTATTCTTAATTAAGCTCTATAAATCCATTTCATTAGAAATAGTAAATATTTTAAAACAGTACCCCTGTTAAACAATACTTTTTTTAAATAGTTAATACGTTAATAGAGCAAAAGTAAAGGTGAAATATACCTACTGCTCGTCGTCCAAATACTCAATATGTACGTAATACTCTGAGGGAATCTTAAAGACAACTTCTGATCCAGCGGTCAGGATCTCTAACCATTAGACTAATAGGACCGGCAAAACACGCAGAATAGCAAAATTCCTTATTAATATGCATTGCGCACTCTAAAAGTGTGTATTGTTCTACGACTTCGTTCGTATTCGTATATATGTATGTATGAATGTACGTCGCACGTTTCGTGGCTAATTTCAACGGTGTGAAGAGGCTTTAATTAAATTTGCGTTCGCGCGGAGCTTCGATTATGTTAAAATATTGTTAAAATCTGTACTGTGTGTATAACGAATGGTAAATTTTAATGTATACCCTCCCTAATCAGGTTCGTTACTAAGAAACGTGATATGAGTAGAAGGTGATAATTTTCGTAGGTTCCAATGATGTTGACAATGATAAATTCAATACTATGTAATATACAAAAACTCTCAAATACCATCAAATCGCACTTAGCCAGCGTGGCAGACTAAAGCCTTAGACGTTCTCATATTGAGAGGACACTCGTTTCCAACAGTGAAGCGACACGAGGGTTAATGGTAACGAAGAATAAACAAAATGCTATTTTACTTTCTGCGTTGTCCATTTTTGGAACACATTAAACTAGTCGTATTTATTTCGGTTACCGACGTTGTCTCTCATCTAAGACGACCTATCCGTTGTCACCCTTACATTTGTTCGAAATTTAAATAGTAAGAGGTTCAATAAAAATAAGATTGTTTCGTCTTTTTTATAGTTTATTCTATCATGAAACCTAATCATAATTTATTAAATATCGTAGACTGTAATTTTTATAGGATGTACAATTGCTTGTAGTCTACTTCGTTATATTTTTACTCCTTCTTCCTCTACTGTTCAGCTTCTTAGGTTGTAACATAGTGTAACTGGTAAAAGTAACAGGAACTTCGTGGTATTACGGGTAGTATACCGATTTTTCCCTTCATTAATTTCTCTTCCTCGTTGGTCGATTAGTGATACAATTTATATTAAAATGGCATATTCCTAAAAATCCTTTTAAATGTACGTAAATGATGTGTTAAGCGGAATATTCTGGTACTCCTACACAACCTGCTGTAAATTTTCTACAAACGACAAACTTAATTTAGCTATCGCGGTGGGACTAATACAAATGCATTGTACAGTGTAATGTATTTAAGTGCTAAGTAGACTGCAGATTAGTCCATATATATTACACAAGAAAATGACAAGCTCTATGAGTTTCCAGCCGAAACTCCTTTAGTGAATCCCGATCCGGTAATCAAAGTGACAATTTGTTAAATGATAATATTATCTAGGCTTCTATCTAAAACAAGCCTGGACATCAAGAAATATAATAACAAATAGAATAACAAATTACTCTATAAAAAACAACAAGCCAAATAAAATAAATAAAAATAAACCAGTGTCTGCTTTTTTTCCAGAAAAAAAATTCTACGCGATATTGAGTTGCATTATTGGTCGTTGACGTTTGATATAACCTTCAAAATGAACTGGTCCGATCAGATCAAGCCAATCATGATTCAATCAACTAGCCAAGTCGTATATGGATAATAACCACAAGGAAAATGAATCTGATGAACGATGATGTCAATCTGCAAACAAACTAACCAGGATATGACTTTTATGCTGTCATCAAAAATTAAAAAAAACATTGTCAAGGAATAGGATTCCTGATGTCAAAATCAAAACTCTCCTCTTACTAAGAAGGCTGCCAGTAACACTTTTATCTAAATCGAACCGTTGAAACTCCAATTTCAGTATTATGTTAATGAGAGGGTGGTGCATTTCACCCTCTCTCGGCTACTTTTTCCGTTTTATCTTAATGAAACCATTGAGAAAATCCTGGCCGTTGGGTTCCTGGAAAAATAGATGAGATGCATTTGTTGTAGTCGCTCCAGTTGTTTTAAGGAATTGTTCTTTAGGTAACGAGCAACGAGTTGGAGGTCGGGGGAAAGAGAAAAATACAAGTATGATTTTCTATACACTCCTTTAAACACAAAGTGCACTACATTTTTGTATTCAACGGATAGACACGATAAGAGTCAAAATATGCCAATTTTGGCGCCGGTGCACGGCTTGTTTATGATAGTGGAGATACGCCGCGCTTGAACTTATCCCGAATATTCGTATAATGCAAAATGAAATTTCGCTGCAACGTGGGATTGAAATCACTACTAACAAAATAATGTACCATTAAATATAACTAAGAAAATGCTGTAGTTTAATAAACGCAATATTTTAAAATCAAGTAGGTAGTTATGTATTTCAGAAGCATTCGAAACTGGTGTATCACTGTGTGTATCAGGATTTTGATGAATGTAAAGGAAGCACGTCAGGTCTGCAATTAATAAATAGTTAACTCTCGGTACTGTCTGCCTACCCTGTAAGGGATATAATATGTAGATTGAAGCGAATTTTACAACTATCTACTACCTAAATCCCCCTGTGGGTGTAGTAGGTATCTACATATATTCCGATACTGAGCAAGGCCAAAACTTAGACCTCATCTTTTAAACTGAAGTTGGATATTGATTCTTTTAGGATTAGGTTAAGAGATTTGTGATGGATGTATGATTAAATAATTCCTGAGCAAATCCTGGTGTACTGTATTTTTAATACAATTATTCTATATTGACAATCATAACGAGAGATGTGAGAGTATACGCAAATTAACTGGCAGCGGTTAGATCCAAAGAGCTGAAGATCGAGCTCAGTGGCAGCCTATTTGAAAGGCCTATGTCCAATAGTGTAAGGGAATACGCTGGTGAAGATGATGACAATGATACACCACAGCAGTAGATATAAATATTAATTTCAATTCTACGTATTATTCATTAGTGCTAGTAAATAAATCAGAGCATTATAAATTATTACAAAACACTTATATTACCCATGATGGGATTACAAATATATCAATAATGTATGAATTGCAATTGAAGTAATCTCAACAATAAGGATGACACCTAAATATAACAATGTGAATTAAAACGTTTATTATAACACTTAAATACAAAGAAAAATATATACAATTTCAGTACTAGTAAAATAGGTTTGCAGTTCGATACAGTTCGCAGTTCGATACACAGCCGCGCCTCGAACATCGATTATGTTCGAGGCGCGGCTGTGTATCGAACTGCGTGAACGGCCGGCAAAAACGTACTACTCTTGCGGCGCGCGCGAAACTGCGCGTCGGTGAGTGAGTGAACGGTGAGCGAGTGAGCGACAGTTGGAAGAACGCCGGTAATGGACCTACATCCTACAACAAATATAATTTATAGTAAGTTATATTTTAAAATGTACGTGCAACTTGCATAGCATGCATGTGTAACAATGGGCTTTTTATCTAAAAAAATTAATATTCTCACTTCAAATGTTTCTTTAATTAAAAAAATAATTTAATTTGTCTTTAACCATCTACTAGTCCGTTTATGTCAACGCCAGTGATATCAATCCTGGCTTTTTAATACTTTCACAGGTGTACTCTGTACAGTAATTAAATATTTTCTCATTAAATCCGTATTTGGAAAATTATTAATCGCTCGTCGCTCTCAGCTATTGATATAACAAGTTCGTTAATTATTTTAAAATAAACATTTAATATTGTCACGCCTCCATTTTTATTTGTAAAAAAATAGGACACACTTTGTTCGCCTGCACCAATTAAGCTTTTATTTCAATATTAACTGTACCCGGGTATTTTATTCGCATGGGTGTGTTATATTTTACAGTTTTTAATTTTTTTGTACGGAACCTTAAAACTTGTTCTATATCAAAAATAGCTTAAATTATGTTGGCGACTGCCTCGTTGGTCGAGCGGTTGCAAGCGCGACTGCCGATCGGGAGATCCTGGGTTCAAATCCCGGGTCGAGTGC
>DWME01009293.1:0-11022 GCA_018244795.1 Parelbella ahira ahira | reverse complement strand
TCCAGTAACTGGAGACAAACTTTGCGCAGAAGATGACACAAATAAGTTACTTAACAGGGGCTCTATTGCAGAAAAAATCTACGTACTTAAATAATAATGTTATTTGAGGATAATATGTGAAAATATGTGGGCGAGTTTGCCCAGACACTGCACATCAAAAACCTATACAGAAGGTGGATACGGTACTACGTAGGCTTTTCAACCTAATCTTCAACAGCAGCGGTGCGACAATGGTATGTTCTAGATACTTTTCTACGAGTTCAATATTCATATTTGACATAAAACACAACTACCTACAGATAACGTTTAAACTTAAGAACATTAATTGCATTAGTTAATAAGGTGAAACGATAAAACAAAATAATACTTGTGTTTCAGTATTACTACTCTGACGATTTCATCATAAATAGAAGGAATCTTGAGGCGAGTAAAATTATTCTAATTAATGATAATATTGATAATATCTTGAAACAATTCATATATAGCTATCTGATTTCAACCTAGGCAGAGGCACTATGGTAACCAGACAGTTGAGAATTATACACATACAGAATTATGTATAAATACATGACTGCTTTTCTAAACATTTCTATATACGACGAAGACCTGTGGCCATTATCCAAATATTGTTCTTGGCTAGAAAATGAACCAATGACTACCCTTCCGGCACTTAAGGCAACTAGTTGGTCAATCATTAGACCAACTAATTGGTTCAACGACAATACCGATACTCTTAAACCTTTTATAATGAAAACGTCACGCTTATCAGAATCACCAGCCCTTCAGACGTTCCATTATCCTGAATGGTCTATTTTTTAAATATCAATTGCTGAAGCTATGTATTTATGGAAATGAAAAAAATAATAAATTAATTAAAAAACATAAATTTTTAAAATTCAATATTTCAATACACATATTATAGATATTTTATTATTTACATGCATCCAAATATGGCAATTGCTAATACATGACGTGAAGTCACGTACAAAGATTTATCTTAAAATATACGAGTACACGAAAATATATGCAAGGATGCTATTAAGATAATACTGGTAAACTTAGCTACCAGAGACGCTATTGATATCTTAAGATACATTTAACGTTTGTAGAACGTTATTACAGTATCCTATATATCTGAAAATCGATATAGCCTGTAATCGAATAAAGGTACGAGGTGAAAATAAAAGAACCTTAAGTGTATCTGTAACAAAACATACCCAGCTGGAGAATTCTCACAAGTGACGCATAATTTAAGTATTGCATTTTTTTTATCATTCTGAAATAAAAACGGTTTAAAATTTAGGTAGAGTCCATAATCGGATGTAGACGCCCTAGAGGATTCATTGTCTAGCGTCGATTCCGATTGTTGCGGGCATGTGATGTCAGATCACGCACGGAGTTCCATCTCGGAGTGTACGAGTGTATATAAGCACTTTCACTTGGCGAGCGCGCGAGTCGCGGGATGATACCGCGGATACGCACTCTGACCCCAGGCCTCGCGCGAAACGGACAAACCGTTGTTGAATATTGTACAGATTGTGTATGTGACATAGGCGTAGTGTGGTGATTTTCGTGTATACAGGGTGAGTATCTGATATCATTTGTGTCTATTGTTTGTTTTAAAAATATTTACTTGCGATTTTTATTTTCCTGTATGATAAACATAAAAAAAAATGTTTTAAATTGTTGACATGACAATAATAAAATAACTAAATTCCATTAAAATATTTAAAACGATTTACACATATTATATAATAATGGTGTCGAAGAAAAATACTGCATGTATTATCACTGTAATAATGAATAGGGTAGATTATTTATACGTACTTATTACGTACGTATATTATTACCTACAAATCAAATTTATTGATAAGGAAATCTAACACTATTTTACAATTATTAATAAATATATAGAGTCGCAACCGCACCGGTCCGCGATTACCATCTATCGCGAACGTCCGTGAAAAAGACATCAACGCGTAAGCAGAAGTTTTATGGCTGTCCTTATACGAAAATTTCTTGTATACAAATGAAGCTATTTCAAAAACATTACCTGTTACTTAATACTTTGGTATTCCTCTAAAAATAATAAATATTTCATATTAATTATCAAATTAACGATTTAATAGATGAATGTGTGAATTTAATGTTACTTGAGATATTATGTACTTTATAGATTCACTAAAAGGACACGATATCTCATTAGGAATATAATGAAATTATTTATTACAGCTTCATAGTAATTTTGCTTAAATATATGACGTTTATCAGCATGATCTCATATTTAGATTACAACAGAACTTAAAGCATGTTTTAGATAATTATAAAGAATGAATCTTAAAGAAAACTTCTGCTTTATGTATATTTTATTGTAAATATGACTTAATTTTCAATTGTAAATTCTTTTTAATTTCTCAAAGTATTGAAGACACGAAGTGCGCATAAAGTGCACTAACTTCGTAAGTGTATACAGATTATTGTATTAAAGAATCTGATAAATAGCAAACAATTTTCTCAAACATCGAAACACGTTGCGGCATTTTAACGTATTGGATTTCTCTGCAACCTCCTTAAACGTTCGTCTGTAACCTTTCAACTATCCATACGCTTCGATCCTAACGAGATATCTCCTATTGCCTCTTCGGTCTTTCGTTGAAGTAATAATTTGTAATAAGCCTGTGTTCTAAACGGATTCCATCATTATTTGAAAAAATCCATTCAACCTCATTACTTTCTAGTATGGGTATATTAACATTGACCTAAAACAAAAAAAATGTATTCCAATATTATATTCCTATGAACATATTATATGAATTTTGTTGTACATGGAAGATTTTTTATATGTAACATTCAGCAAAGCATTACTTTTGTTTTCGTTCAGCGATACCGATATTTATACAAATTGCATCTGAACGTCTAACGGTGAGTCCTCAACCTTTAGGTCTCGGTGGTATCCTAGAATCTCCAATAACCTATTCGGCTTTTGTAAGTGAGCGGGCCATGTCTTTACACACACGCCACTCCTAGTCTTTAATATTCTTGAACTTTGAATGTTATAGCTTTATTAATATTAGTTGCAGCTATCGTGCGGAATATTTCTAGTACGAGTATCCCTTAAATTTTTCTAATACTAGGAGATATAAAACCCTTTTTTTAAGGGTCATCTGTTGTAAATGCTGCTGTTAAAAATAATGAAATAAAAATATATATAAGAAATGAAGGAAATGTTTTCAGGAGAGCACTTACAGCGAAATGATAAAAGAAATTACTGTTATTAATATTGTTCCAAAAATTATATTTCAATATAACGTAACATCACGCTTGTAATCCCCGAAAGCCTCGTAGGCAGAAGAGTGTTCGTACACTCCCACATTTCACAAGTTACGTGTAAGTCCCATAGAATAGGTGGTGAGCCTATTGCCATACACCGGGCATAGATCCAGACTCCGAGTCACTATTAGAAATTTTAAATTAGAAAAATCCAATAGTACCCGACCCGGCATTTTAACCCAGGACCCCCCGATCGGCAGTCGCACTTGCAACTACTCGACCAACGAGGCAGTCAATATGATCACGAAGTTATAGGCATCATCAATATGATCACGAAATTATATTGATAATGATCCACAACATGGCGCGACGGAAATATCTGATGACAAACCACACGATAATTAATCTATATCACATACACAATACTATTGTTTCTCCCTTTAATAAATGTCTATTAATATTGACAATCATTTAATACAAACACAAAACGTCTTCCATACAAGTGTTGAAGTATAAAAAAGCCGAATAGCTGGAAATAATAAAAAAATATATTTAATTATCTTATTATACGTGAATGCCACTTGACGTTTCGGTTGGGCAAAGTGCTTTTGAACGATTCTCCGGTAATCGTTTAGTATTCACCTTACAATCTATAGAGTCGATGACAGCCTAAGGTCAGATGAGCGAGTATTGAATCGTAAAGCTGCGTCCACATAACGGCGGCTTTAAAAACAGCCTATTTAAAAAATGTTTCATGGACTTTTTGTCATTACCATCAACCCTTTTATTGTTCGACTTGGATGCGAGTCTCCTCTCTGAATTAGAGGGTTAAGGCCATAGTCTGCTAACTTAGACAAGTGTGGTTTAACAGATTTTAAACGCTTTAGAAAACATCACGGACGGCGACATGTATCTATTTAGGTTTTCTCATGGTGCTGTCCTTCACCATTTAATTCTTTTAAATGCGTTCTTTTTTAATATGAAATCATTATAACACACACTACGAAGGTCAATTTAGAACTATATACATATATATATATACCGTAACATGCATTAAATCTCTTTAAGTACCTATTAATTTAAGCTAGAACAAACATAGATAACACATGAGGCAATTATATATATTATTTAATACGTACCAAGAACATTTTAATTTTACGCAACATCTCAATGCCAGAGGGTCGAATATAGTATAATGAATCGATGAGATCTTCTGTTAAGAGGTCAAAGGCGAAAGCATGAATAAATAATATGTAGGTATATATCTGAAAGATTCCAATGGCTTTGTATGTGAATATTCACTTCAAAGCCACTTTCCGAAGCCTGAACATTTAGTATTCATCATTCGTTGTGCGGATGACAGGCAAAGGTCAAAAATTTGCATCACTACAGAATGGAAAAGGAATTTAATGAAAGTACCTAAATGATTCCTAATGAAGCCTGATCAAAAGAAGGTTATAATATTAATGATGTGATGACATTTAAAACAACTACAGTGTGGACTAATATTACTTCTTGTAAAACAAATTGCAATGTGTATAATTGATTTGGAAAGTTTTTAAAATATCCGTATCGATGTATAACTCTGATTATTATTCAGGTAGGTACATATCTTTCGGAATTTCACTTTAATTTCGCGGTTATTATCGATACCATATTACTATTTATATCCTTGTATACATAAAAAAATAAAATTGGACAATTCAATTACTTATTTATACCCATCACATGTATATAGACTGCTCGACATTTGTTAATAGAATATTAATTCAGTTGTATTTATATGTCGGCTATTATGCATATGTGGACACATTCTAATAATTGATGCATTTGTTCCCTGCACGTTCCGAACTGCAGATAACAGTGCAGTTACCTGTGTTGCATTTATCTATGCATTTATGTGTTATTGTCCCAGTTTAAATTTACATTACTGCACGTGAATGTATTTTTATGTATTTTGAGGGCGATACAATCCTTTGAGCAGTGTGCTATAGGGAAAACTCCATCAAAATAATATACAGACATACAGCTTAGATTTCTTTTTTAGGATTTGAGGAGTAAATATAGACTGCAGATTACTGGCTGATGATGACATCAGCCATTTTATCGTATACTGTTGGACACGGGTCTCTTCTCAGAACGTAACGAGTGAAGGTGCAACGCTTTCCATGTTTGAGTTAGCAGATGGTTTCTATAGTAGGTACCTAAACATTTTTTCTATAGATATTATTCGTTGTCGAAGCCTACATCGAGAGTGACTATTTATTTATAAATTAATGTAAATGATTAATGATTCTTAGCTTCATTGATGGTAGACGTTTTTGATAATGAATAAAAATTCCTACGAGTACGATGATACATTAAAATAAATTATAGAAAAATATAAATGATTGCTTGTATGCTCTTGACACTCATTTAAATATAATAAAAACTTACAATACGACCCTATAATGTATGTAATTAGACTTTTTTCATCTATCAATGCTAAATATACTCAAGGGGAGTGTTCAAAGCTAATTGATGTTTATGTTTTAAAGTATTCGGTTGATGTAATGTCCAGTTATTGAAAGAGTAAGTATCACATGTTTAAGATTAAATATCACTTGCTATAGCGGTGAAAGAAAACAGCGAGGATAACTGAACATCTTAGTGTTTAAAAAAGTATCTGCCTCACCGCACTTGGGCAGCGTGGCAGATGCTTAAGTCTCTCATGCTGACAGGAGACCTGTGTTTCAACAGTGGAATGATAAAAGGGTGGAAAAAAGTATCAATTAAAGCCATAGATTCAATTTCCTGTAGTCCGCATGCACGCGATTTCTTTTAAATCATATCCGTTCCTATCAGAGGCACTACCCACACGCCCACAATTACGAGTATGTCTCTCTATTGATAGTAAATCACTGTAGACGTAATCGGATGCAGTCAGCTTTCAAACAATAATTGAAATTTGTGACACGCACGACCATTTGATATGAAGATGGGTAAGATGTACTATGGTAATAAGATGATTGATAAATGATTTAATATTAAATTATTTAATTATTTAATATTTTCTATTTAATTTGTAATATGAAATGTTCACTAAAACGCAGAAAACACTAGTTCTTTTAAGTAACAATTTAATTTGGAATTGAGATCGCAACCCCAGCTTCAATAATCACGGTGACTAACCACTACTGGCCAATCAGATGGTATGACGATGTTCATATTAATAGGATATTCGAAATATACTCCACTAAACGATACATTTTTCTTGATTTCTTTGCTACAGATTTGAATTTAGCCTAAGATAGCTTTTCCCTCGGACATCCGACTTATTTTGTAGCTGTTCAAAACGAATCCATTTCGACCAACCCAATAAGATAAAAAAAAACCTCACGTAATAATCAAAATGAATGAAGCGGTAAGATTCAAACGAAAGAACTGACCCAGTGACGGGTCGACGGGATGCGCGGATTGGCTTAACGATGCCAGCATAGACGTAACAATGGCCCGTTACGGAGACGACAGCGTGATTAATATCGACGATATCTTATTCGCAATTGGGTACACGATCCACGAAATCGCAAGAAACGATTAACTACTCAACATGGTCCTATATCAAGAATCGTTTATGGTGCTCAAATATCCAAAACTGGCTTGTCCTTTGTGAAATCCAAGCAGACAAAGATAGCTTTAAGATAAGTTAAGTTACCCAATCCTAGTTTTTAATGAACTCTGTGTTTTAAATTAAAAATGGAGATATACAGTTCCATTGCATTTAGATATATGTCTTACAATAATGCGTGCGTTGCAAAAGCGGAAGAAATATATCTTACATAGGTCTTATGACTTTCTATATTGAATACATACTCGTAAATATAGATCTCGATGGATGTGTATTTAGGTCTAAATCTTTATTAAAGTGGTATAAAACTTAGAATTTAATAGAAGGAGCATAATTGTTCGGAAACAGATTAGCAAAGTAGCTGTATACTATATTAGTTAAGGTGTCACAATTTTCCACGTTGGCCAATAACTTTGGCAATAAAAAAATTTAAACAAACATATTATCGTATGATATCCAAGGTTGATGCGCTCTGACGAGAATAACATTAACCGCTAGATTTCTAAGACAACTTCGCGCTCAAGGTAATGCGTAGGAAATTTTACAATTCGAGAGAAAATACATAATTATGTAAATACTGGCACTCTTACCTTACTGCTAGATGTGCGGCATTAAAATTACAGTCGTGCCATCTCTAATTTGCCGAAAAGTTTTTGTTACGAGCGCATTCAAAACACTGTGGTATCCTATTAAATTTGATGATTAGACTCCCGGTGCTGTTAACTTGAACAATTACCCGTAAAATGCTAACGGGTCAGGTCTATGAATTCGTTTTAAAAATTGTCGCTTACTGACGGCCGATTAAGCTCACGTACAAAAACCCATCTTCTTTTCGGTTCTTCTTCTATTAAATAGGTGGAAAACAAAAGAAATGCTTATGACTGTATTGTTATATACTTCATCGATCCAAGGAGATTTCTAAATAAATAGCTGCACGGAAAGTAAAATACGTAAAAATTAATGATTAATTTTAAAAAGTACAGTAACTACTAGAAATATGTAAAACAGCGAACCAAATATAATATAATCGTACAATGAGACAATAATAAATATTAAGCCTTAACAATAAAGACAATGCCAATAATGTTTAAGGGCGAGTAAAATAAAGCCAGATCTCGTAAGAAATACTTACTTTTTAATTTGACTCACTATTATATAATAAATCATAAAAACAATAATTCGCTAAAATTTTAAATGAATAATAGTTAATAAAGAAAAGTTAAGTATTAATTAAGGCAAATAGGAAATAATTTAATTAAGAAACGCTCGTTTAAACAAGCATAATGGCAGCAAAGTATTTATTTAAAATCAGTCTCAGTTGTTTTTTGTCCGTAGACGTTCCAGAGCATAATGCATGATTAATGTTGCAGAAAATTTTTATTATTGACATTAACCCTAGAAAACCAGCCTACTTTTTCAACGCGAGCCTCTGCTTAGAATAAGAAAGATTAAGGTCATATTATGTATCACGCTGAGCATTTCTTAATTTCACACTCAATGTATTTATTGTAAATGAATGTTTTTCTGTAGCCATGTGAAGTCTGTCAACCCATATCTGGCTAGAGTGGCAGACTATGGGCTTAACCCTCTAATTTTAAGACGGTACCCATATCCAACAGCGAAACGACAAAATGCTCGAAATAATACTATTTATTTGCTGGTGAACTATTATTTCATAAAGCGAGCTTAATTGCTTGGTACTTGTATACAGAGGAAAGGTACCCGTATACTAGTTTGCTGCAACCGTTCCGTTTCGTTCCGTTTCGTCCGGTATTCGCTTAAAGCTCAAGCCATGATCCTATCACCCAGTGACCCGCGCTCTGTAATCAATGAAACGACATTACGCAACGCACACGTAACGTCTCCACTTTCGCTGTCCGACCTCTGACTTTACCGAGTGGACTAGACGATACTTTTATTTTTATTTTGATTTATGGTTCCTCAGTATTACTACTTAAATTTCCCAATAGTAGCTACTGCATCCCCCTGCCTATCCCTACGGGGAAATACAAATGTATTGTTACGAGTATTGATGTACGAAGATATTTACGTTTTTAAGATTTAAAAAAACCTAATACGAGTTAGTTACGAAAAATATTGCGAAAAATCCTGTACCGTCTAGGCTGCCACCGCACTTAGCGATTGCAGCAGGTTATGTTCCTTTCGGTTACTGTAAGAAAATTCATGTTCAACCGTGGAACGACAAACGGCCGATCATTTAAAAGCTAATTAAATGATTTCCATATTTGAAAAGTTTCTTCTTAAACGACATAAGTTGCTAAAATTGCTATACTCATACACTGTAACTAAAATGTTTATACATTCAATAGATAGAATGTGCAATCACAGTGAGTGTATCGCGTTTTGCTCGTTGTAAATATTTGTGTTACAAAAAACAAGCAGAACTTTCCAACTATTATCATCATTCGACGCGGCATATTTCGACGGACGATTATCAATTATATTGTAAAAGCAGTCTCAAGGTTATACAAAACCGGTTACATATGAATGTGTATAAAATATCATAGGAACACTCAAGAGTAAAAGATTATTAAGGCTAAATAGGACAAAGAGACAGATTGTTTTAATGGTAGGCGGTGACAAGTCGACGTAAGTATTATTATTACTACTTCAGAAATAGTGAAGTTTTCCTTCTTTGTGATTTTTTGCCCTGCTCTTGAAGTAAACTCATCTTTTTGCCAGTGGAACATTCATGCCAGGTACCATCCTAATAATGGAAGTAGGCCTCGCTAAGTACGTGCTTACAAATATAAAATAAATAAACACGGCAGATCTATTAGGAAAAATATATAAGACACTGCGAGCTCTCAAAATTGTTGCTTAACAAATATACATGTACACTTTTGTATTATTGATATGTATGTAATTTATATATAGGCAATTTTCCATTCCAACTTTCGAGTTTGCAGTATCGGCGTGCAAAATTTGCATAATATAATATAGCTTTGTCTACACACAACTAACAGTCATAAACACTAACACGACACGATTTTGATTAATTAATCGGTGTTATTTATTAATTATGTATCCGTGCCGCCATCTTTGTCAAAATATTTTTAATTTTTTTGGTATTATTATTTATTTGTTTATTCAGTTTAGGAGGTTGCCCCTCTAACTGATTCGATTGCAGGTGTATATGTACAGGCCCTGATGAGTTATAGATATATTAGTTATATTGCTCAGGCGTGTTATAGACCTTCGTAACTCCTCACTTCGATTCTGCTTTATGATGGTGCAATTAAATAATAAATAAAGCCAAGATATTATCGAAATAAATTGAACGAAGGAAACATTCCTTTAAGAATACATACGATTCATTTGATCAATTTATTAGAGCTGGTATATACCAGTTCCCAATTTTTACCTGAATAGTAACGTTGCTCATATATGTATATACAACCTCATATACGAGTGTTGTCTGTACCGACCTTTAACGTAATTGTAATGTTTCATAACAGAGGCGTTGTAACACATAATGTTATGTATTGAGTGTGTTGCATATTACCATGTTTAATGTAAGGTTAATGTTAATTTATTACATTCAGAGGATTTTTCGGTGGTGTTCAGATATTATTCTCGGCGAAAATTAATTTTCAGGCTCCAACTGTATGCACGGAAATACAGTAAATATGAGAATTGAAAATTTTAATGGAGTTGCGTCAATATCTTATTTTAGTAGATTAAATAGCAGAGCCATAAAGGGACTTAAGACATCAAAATCTGTAGAACGGTAAATAAAAATATCATGAAAAAAGCTATTCATATGTCTTAGAGTTCTTAATAACGTTCTCTCATGAAAAGAGTAATAAGAACCTCGAAAAAGTAATATTCTAATACCTATTTATATATATATATATACCTTATTATAAACACAACTACGTGTGAAAGGCGCATTAAAAAATATATAATTTCACTGAGTAAAGGGTAACACGCTTGGAGCTACCTATATGTATGTATGTACTCATACGTTCTATCGTGGTGCATTGTTATATCCCGAAACTACGGCTGGACATTCTTTTTATAAATTGTAACATCACGCCTGTGATCTCTGAAGGGCTAGACAGAGGAGTGTAGTACACTCCCACGTTTCACCAGTTACGTTTAAGTCCCAGGGATTAGGTGGT
>DWME01009292.1:0-11023 GCA_018244795.1 Parelbella ahira ahira | reverse complement strand
CTAACTATGTTCAATATTGATTGTAGTTCGAAGTGGTGTGCAATTATATCATACTTAGCTACAATATTGCTATGGCTTAGAATATAGAAACGTCATAATTTGTATATAAATTACAACGTCGTCCCACGTACGTTTTACTGTCACTAAAAATGAACTATATAGGCTCTATAGTTTTTACTTTACAAACGATTAACACTATTCTGAGAAAGAAATGTAAAATTTAGTATTTTAAACCCTATAAAACCACAGCGGTCGCAATGTCTAAATGGCTAACCGTCGCCTAAAATCTTAAAAAAGAACTACACGCTTCAACATTTTATTTATCAACAAATGAATGAACGATACATGAACCGTTTATATTTTAGATATACAAATTACAAACTCACTTTGCTGTCTGCAAGCGATCTGTACGCGACATCAATAATAATTTTCGTTCATAATAGCAGAATGTAGTTGGATATACTTACATTGACAGAGAGCATTAATGTACCACGTGTAAACCGGGTATCAAATCTAAAAGCTTCCGGCGTGTAAGCGGATATGTAACCTCAATTAATCTATTAACTTGCCGATTCAACATTCTAACTAAATGCCATTTAGTTTACACGTATCGCATTAGCCACCCACAATTGATTTCACTGTGTTAAAATAATCCGTATACAACGTTCAACCTTAACGCGAGTGGTTATCGCGATAGCCCGACTCGATTGGGAGCGATTGGATATTGCCTAATGAACTGTTTCCGAGCTACGCGGTTCGAACGCTCCGTGACTAGTCGGACCAGCAAATACGTGTGGACCAATTCCCTGGACAATAAAATTGTCTGTAGCAACATCCTTGTTTCATTTTTTAAATAAACAGACTGTAACGCGTTGGTTGAATCACTGAATTTATTATTAAGCCACTTAATTTATAGCTTGACTTATTTGTGTCCTAAGATGTAAAATATGTTTATCCAGATGTTTCTAATGCGGAAAATACGTATAGACAATAACCAGCTACCAAACCAGCTACCAAAGATAGGTGTAGATGGTACAAATATAGATAGGCGTAGGTGTAAATAGAGATCTACATTTTCATTTATGGAAATGTTTGACTCCAATCTATACATACACACTAATCTCAATTCTATTCAACATTGGATGTACACGTTGTTTTGCATTACAAATTTTATATGCAAATAGACGATTGTATTGCACCAATTGTATTATATTGTTCATGGGCGACGGTGATTACTTACTCACAATTAGCTGGCCCGACCGCTGGCTTGCTAGACTAAATATAAAAAAAGGTTTCTAATCTATAGTCTATGATTCTGCGATAATTGTATAGATGAGCCAAATAAACTACATTACTCATAGTTGATTGTATATACACACGACATACCATTATCAATAATACCTAATTAATAATCATTATCATTAAAAAGTTGATAACTGCATCTAAAACTTGGAATTCATTGATATGACAACACTGGCATATTGTCAACGCGATTCAGGAGATAAAATGCTATTATAAAACGACCGTGTTTCAACAATGGAAAGATAAAACGGTCGAAAAAAAATGACAAAATGAAACTGCGATGCGAAATGTGCCATGAAATACACGCTTACTTTATGGCACGTTGCCCGGTAGAACGATGTTAGTGTTACGGGACGGGGTAAAGCTAAATCGAACGCTTCAAAATCAAACACAAATTCCGTAAATCACCCATTTTCTGATACAATGGTAAAAGGAAATATATTCACTTACAAAAGTAATGACAGTACCAAAACACACGACGTATCCCCAGTTGTCCCGGTCAGTATCACCATTTGATTTGTTTTCGTTATTCATTTTCTTTAAATCCAAACGCGACATACACAACACAGCGCGGATATCTCAGATAAGGAACAAAGCGTTACTGAACAGGCGTCGGGGACGGCGCGGCGCTCCGCATTTGATAAATTCTGTTTGCAATGACGTTGGCCTATAAAAATGCGTTAATGCCGTGTGTATTAATATTTTTGTAATTAGGTATTTAAAAAGTGAATCATTCTACACGTTACTCTTCAATTGAAATTATTCGTTCGTTTTTTAAATAATATACGTCTAAAAATACTGAAACTTGGGTGTTTTTAGGAAGTTACATGGGATTAGTAATCAAAAACATGTTCTTTTTAGTCTTCTTATACTGCTGTTTGAATCATTTATACTATTAATTAATTAGATTTTTCTAATTTAGAATTTCCAGTAGTGACTCGGACTCTGGAATTGTGCCTGGTATATGGCAACACCAGCACATTGCCACCACAACACCACCTATTCCATTTGACTTAAAAGTAGGTAATTGGTGAAACGTGCGAGTGTAGTACTCTCCTCTGTCTACCCCTTCGGAGATTACAGGCGTGGTGTTACGGTATTTCCGAAAACGATTCCAACTGACTGAAAGATAAAGTTTTCTATCCTTTTTTCTTTTTTATTTAGATAAATATTAGAGATACAAAAAAATGTATAACAGAAAATATCTGAACATCAGTTTATATTACTTTGCCTTTGCTAAGAACCCATGAAATATTTCTAAAAACGCCCGAACAGAAAAGATAATGACACACAGTCAAGTGGTTTCAACGACCGATTAGTCTAGTCTAGACTAAAGTTCTTCAATAACTTTGTCTGATAACAGTGCTAATTGCTTATAATTTTAATACTTTGTGTGCATGTTATAAAATTTGCATACAAATTATAACATGCGTCAGCTTTAGGCAGGCTATGGCGTTAACTCTTTCATTATGAGAAGAGACCCGTGTTCCAACAGTTGAATGATAAAAGGATCGGAAAGGTACAGAACGTATTTGCAGTCCATTACCAATTTTTCTATTGTTGCACTGTGGAAGTACTCCATATTGGATATAGATTGTCATGAACACCGATGGCTTTTTTCTTCAGCTGCGTAAATATAGAAAAATATATACGTACCACGACAGATACCACTTCAACTAATTGTACATTTTTAAGAATCATGTACTAAATATTATTAGGTAATCTCTTGAACATAGGGAAATGTAAAATTGATAGTTTAGTCAAAATTCTATTGATAAACGAACCATGGAACCTAGCGTCATGAAATAATAATAATAAAAATACTTTTGACGGGTGACGAGCCGAACAATGAAGACCCAGATTTAAAAATTAGCTTCTCTCTCAAATTCAGGGTTTTCATATGCCTAGTGCGCAGGCTTCAGTGTACAAAGCTCTCGAGTTTTTAAGTTTTAATATAACTGACGAAGAAATTGAAGGAAAACATAAGCGAAACGATATGCCCTTAGATTTTCACAATATTTTCTTAGGCGTGTGAACTCCGTCAAGCAGTATTTTGCTACCGTAATTAACTACGCCTTACAACCTCTCATTATGAGAGACTTGCCAGCAGTGGAACAATAAAAGGGGTGATGGCCGTGATGATAAAACGATCATACTGCCAATGCGTCAGTTATCAGCAGTTTTTTTTTAAATAATCAAATGTATGATTCATTTACACAACTTGAAACGAATAATTAATCGATGTAAAATAAAACATTTATTTATATTCATTTTATTAATGTCAAAATAATATAAGGTTCCTATATAAAAATAAAACAAACTCCAAACAACATGACTATGAGTATTTAAGTAGATATTTACGAGTTTTCATTCATAATATTATAAACACGTTTTGATCCGAAATATTTTATACTGAATATGAAGTGGAACTGACTATGCAGTCAAATTTGGTCAAGTACCTGCATAATCAAAATTTATTCGTAATATTATAATAGGTCTACTACTACTGTGTACTTTTGATTTGGTTTTATAGTTTCAAATATACTTCAATATTATTTTTTAGATACACGATAATTGATTATACATGGTTTTAATGTAATTTTTTTATTAAATTCTCAATTGCCAAACATGTAAGCAAAAATAATAATCTAAAAAAACATGAAAACTATTCAGTACAAAATCGCAATCTTGTCGATCGTGTAATAATCTGGTTTATGCTATAAAATCTATAAAAATGTTCTTGTTTTGATCTTCAGATCAATCCGAAGATTTTATGCTGATTATTATGAATTGTAAAGAACGCTTTCTAGACGAGCGTGGTACATTCTAGACTGCATCTCGCTTTCTTTCAGGTGGAATTTCACCCAAACGCGAGTCTATTTCTACATAAAAAGAAACTCGTAGTATCAGAACACAACCATTAATAGCATTGACAATATACAAAAACGTTCATTCTCGTACATTTTTATACACATATTTTCTTATATTCTAAAACAAAATTATTCTAAAACACTTACTTATCCTAATAAAACAAAACAAGTAAATACATATGAAATAAAAAACTATGAACACATTTTGTTATTAACTCTACGACACATCATTGGATATAATATATTGGTCTATAAAAATGATATGTAGCGAATACGAAATATCGTATATTCTCATAAGAAAGGGACCGTAAAAAATGTCCCCTTCAATTCCTACGGAACGACAGTTTCAAAATTTATCCACTTATAGACTTACGACTATACGCAATACCTTTCATTGCTCATCGGAATATTTATATTTCACGAGATATACATATATGTGTTACTAATATGTGTGTGTTGCACATGTACTGCTAAAATTAGATATGTCAACCACATGAGACTACATCAACGAAGCTTTCAGTAGTAAGTCCATAAATGCTGTGACCGAATAAGTTCCGGACATACACACACACACACACGTGTTAGTACGATGCTGTATCCATCGATATGATATAATATAACCTGTACATCGAAAATTTGGTACGTTATATAGACCATTATTTATTCAGTTGTCCGTTAAATACATGGCAGTGAATTCTAGGGTGGAACAGTAGACGTAAGCCCTCATTATTTATTTTCACTTTGAGGGAGTGTTGTGGAAATGGCAAGAACGTAATCATGACCTTATCTTCATATACATATAATATTTCCATTGCTTTGTTTGCATTCTGAAGAGTATAACAGAATCAAGACTAGAACATACAAAAAGAGTTGTAATTTAAACAAAAACCGAGACACCGAAAAGAGCTCAAGAACAAGAATCAGCAACGATAGGAACGTAACACATTACAAGAGTTTGTTAGAAAAAACAATAGCCCGACATTCTGTCTACTGTTAGATGCATATAAACCATAAAAATGCAGTATAAAAATCATACCAAAAAGTCTACTGCAAAGTTAGAAAAAAGACTATACTACTATCCCATTATTTAATTTAACATCCCTATGCAGAATATTTTATTTTCTCATGATTCAAGTTGAATCATATTTCTAAAAGACTAGATGTGTTTTATATCTCGTATATATGTATATACCCTCGAAGTCTACTTTATTGTGAACACATATAAATGGTTTTCGAACACGAACTTTTTAGGAGATTTTTGCATCTTTACGTTAAAATTTAATGCCTAGTTACATAATTAAATGATTTAATTTCAATTTCACTTCATTATTACTATTTGTATTTTATTTAAGCGACGAAACGTTTTAGCCAAGTTATTATATCATAGACTTACTAGATATGTTCTAAAGATTCCGCAATTATAAAAGAAAAACGATATTTGCGAATGATACATTTTAACGGTTTTTAGCAGCGATAGTCAACTTTTTTGTCTATTGTTGGATTTATATTTACATTAACGCTTAAAGATTACATTTTATGATAAGAGCATGGTCCGATTGCAATTATTCCAATTGCAAAATCTGTATTAACGTATCTACCATACGATATTTAGTTTCTAGGAACAATAAGAACTAGCGTCCTTGTTGTTCGAAAGGAATTGACAAATTGGATACATAATGTTTTTCCCCTTTTTACCGTGTTTAGAATTCCGCAAGGGGGAATAAACATAAACGCATAATTAACAAACGGCTGATAATGAGCGTTTATAAATTATGAGGCGCATGAATCATAAACGAGTAAATATGGACATTACAAAGTGTCAAATGTGAATTGTCCGCTATTAAACGTTGCTTTGTTGGTTGAGCTCCGCTGCTCGGCGACAAACAAGCGTGAATTTCGTAAAAGGTTCACGTTTGCAATCCCTTCTCAAGGTTCCTCCGCTTAATAGCCTTCACGACACCTTCTACGAACCAAGGGACGACACAGCAAATGTTACAAATCGTGAGCATGACAAACGCTATTTTGTAACTTCCGGTGTAATCGCGAATGAAACCTGAAACAAAAGAGCGATTTTCCTTTTTCAAAATACAGTATTCAATTTATTCAACTATACAATTTATACGGAAAGTCTAATAACTGTTTCAATTATCCTCAGCGGTAACAATTTATCTTATTAGACAGAATGAAATGTAATATAATTGTCTATGAATTACAGTCATCTATTTATACTAGATGGAGGGTTTGAAATTAGTGTTATAAAAAAAAACATAAATAGATAAAACTTATTTAAAAAAGAAACATATTCGCACATATTAATAACAGTAAGTACTATTGTATATCGATCTTCCATCTTTCCGCGGTTAACCACGGAAATTCTTTCAGAGTGGAACGGGTTAAGGCAAAATTTTACCATGCTGACAAAAAGTGGGTTAGCAGTCCTCGTGTGGTCAGGAGCATACAGTCTGATTCCCGTTGTAAAACAAAGTATTTAAATGAATATTTCGCAAGACTAATTATAGTGCGAGACTACGAACGTGAAACTTCATATCATCATTTTACCTTTTCATTAAAAGGTAAAGTGTGTTCCCAACAACTACTTACGAAATATTAATCAAAAAGTTGGGGGACTAGCGACTTAGCAACTTTCGCCGTTTCCCAGTCGCGAGAGTGAGCGAAGTTAGGCTTGATGTATTGTTTCAGACAAGTTCACTTATAAATAATCATTCTCGCGCAAGCTCTTCAGCGGTTTTAACTAGAGCGAGCAAACTTGAAAATTGCACGTATTTGCAATAAATGTTTATAAACACAGGGAATATTCGTCTTCTACACGCCTTAGAATATTATGGAGAAGTCTACGAGTATGGTGATTTCCTCATTTAAAACATTTTTTTAGTAAAGGGTTCGCGGTAGGATTAAAACCCAGGACCTTTGTTGTGGAAAGCTGAACGCCAAACCAGTAGGTTATCACTGCGTTTATTTTCATATAGATATTTTTCTGTTACCCAAATTATTATCAGTATTGTATACCCAAACATAACGGTCATGTATGTACATAGACTACTTAGTATACCTAAAGTGGTCATTTCAAACAATAAAATGTCTAACAATCGCAAAATGTATGCTTGTAGATGACTCCACTCAAGATTAATTTACTTACCGATCATAGGGCCGACGCTCAAGCTTATGCCTCCAGCCAGCAGCATGTACAAGCCGTAAGCCGGCGGATACCTGTCTATAGGCACATACTCAGCTAACACGATAGGTTGCGCTATGTGGACTAGTGAGCGAAGAGCGCCCAGAACACCAGTCAATGCGAGCAGGGGTATATATGTCGTAAACTGGATGAAAACTGCAATGAAATATAACACTTTTTAGTTTTGTCACTAATGGCACATTGGATAAGTGATTTCGTGATATGTAAATATTCAAAAGTAAAACTTCTCAAATTAGAATGTTATTGTTTTAATTATTCTTTGTAATGTTCAGCATTTTAGTCCTCATAAATAGTGACATATATTTAGTATTAGATAACGTAGCCTTTAAACCGCATATGCTGACGTATATACAGACCGAAATTTGCTAAGAATCTTTGATATATTTATAGAAGAAAGCACAGGTACCAGCCGGACAGTAAAATCAAATATTATTATATCGTCCATCGGGTTATCTTAGAGGATAGGCAAAGAGAACCGATTACCAAATATATCTATCCTTACAGACCTGAAGTGTTTCATCTACATTAATCATTTACTACGCACACGCACGTCGGTTCGGCAGCCCCTGACTCCATCAGATATCACATGTATAACGTGTAATGATATAGGTAGCAAAGAGTATAGCAGCAAGATAACTCTATCGTAAGTGCTTAACTCGCTGAAGTTAACGAAGAACTGCAGCCGGCCACTTAGTCACGTTTGCAGCACAGTAACATTGATTGGGCCGTTTCTAGTGGTTGTGATCGCTCGTGTTTAACGGCCAATCGACCCGCTGACGAAACGGGATATTAAATCATTACATGAAGCCAACTTAATTGTGCACTACTAAAATATTCGTGGCAATTAATTTGCTCGATAGTGCTGTGATTAGTGAATCTGATTGTTGCGCCAGGTCGTGGGTTTCGTTCCCATCCAGGATAATTATTTGTTCTGTGTGTGGGTGTAAAAAATATCTATACAAGTATATGTTTATACGTACATAGTTTATCAGCCGTCTGGTTACCACAGCACAAGCTCTCTTGATGCTTATTTCGGGAGCAAATGGCCGTTTGTGGAGACATCCCAAGATGTTATTACATATATCTATCAAACTTAAAGTACTGCTTTGGAAACGTGTAATCGAGCAACTAATGTATGTATAACATACATTTTGTAATTGTACAGTTGTTTTACACAGTATGTATAAGATAAAATCTGTGCATGACGGTTGTTTAGTTTGTGTATGTATTTATGTAAATTGTGTCATGTCCCACTGTTGGATACTATTGCTTGTCACATTTCCGATGTATTTGGCACGCCGGGTGACACTGGATGAGGAAGGCAGAGGACCGAGCAACGTGACACGCTCTAGGGGAGGCCTATGTTCAGCAGTGGACAGCTATAGGCTGATAATGATGATGTATTTGGAGCATACTTCACTACGCTATACCATTTTTATAAAGATCAGTGGTAGCACAGCTTAGTGCACGATTTGCGCAACGGTAATTTATAAACGCAACGAAATCCTTCGACAAGTTTTAACAACTATTACCTGCTGATGACAAACGAGACTAATTGCTTGCCCTACCCTTTGAAGGACAGAGCCGCTTATTAAATTTGCCACTAACGATAACAAGCAAGGGCCCACCGCGCCCAGCGTTGCCCAACTTACATTATCCTTCGCCCTTTATCCGACACCATAAACGTTTTAGCATCCTGTTTTATCTAAAATGGACAATTACTCCTTTAAGAAACGAGGTCAACAGAGAACAGGACTGCGGGATGTTATGTCACACGAATGTACGATAATCCTTGACCTGTTCGCTATAATATCTGCTATATTAATATTGCTATGAAACGGTTGACATATATACGTTCTTACATATATATTTTTTGCACCCAGACACAAAACAAATACTTGTACTCATTACAAAACTATTTTGTTTCGAATAGAAAGTGAAATCAACCCAAGTCAGCAAAAAAAAAAAGGAAAAGAAAGAAAGAGCCAGTCAACGAATACAGATTATGCAAACGATATGACACTATGTACTTCAAAGTCTTACCGAATCTAAACAATGCAGTGAACAGAGCGCCTGCGAAGAACATGTATCGGCTGTTCATACGGAAGAATTGGCCAGAGACGCCTAGTAGGAGTCGCGCGGCCATATCCGTAGCGCCGCCCGTTGCTATTATATTGGCTATTTCTGTCTGAAAAAAAAATAAAAAAAAATTCTAATATTTTCACTGTTTTCATATTCCAACAGTGAAAATAAAATATGTGTAGAATTATTTTATGTGCAGCCATAGTGTTACTTGAACATTAAATTAACTTGTTACGAAAAAAAAGGAATTTCTGCTGAGTCCCGTATGGATCGATTCCTCAAGAAACCGAAATCCAACTGTACCGTTCAGGACGTAATCCGAACAAGTCATCCCCTATCGGGGGTTGGCTATCACTGTAGCTTTTTTAACTTAGACACTGCTACTCGAAGCAACTGTTTAGTACTTTTGTTGAACCAGGTACGAAGATTTTTGTAAGAAAGAAGATGTTTAAAAGAAGTAAGATTTTCTTTGATGCTTTGTTACTATGTGTGTGAAGCTGATAGTTTTATTAACAACCAATGAATAGTAATAATTCTGTAATAAATTCGTGTCATAAACAGATTTATATCTTCAAATGCAAATTCCCAGCTTAGGTAACATTTGAAATCTAAAAATTTATCGTTGTTATGATTAATTTCTCAATATCTTCATGTGTCACAACTATCTGTGATATTCATAAAATATAACAAATAATTTGCATTCATCAACTCAACGAAATCTATTTAAATGCTGATCTAAGGTTAACACTTAAGCATGTGTGCTCCTAGGACACATCTGCATTTCCCATCAGGCTGCTTGGTAGCAGCCTATCATACAATAAGAAAAAACCTGGCACAAATCCATACCCCATGTCATTACTAGAAATTTTTCTGAGATAGTGCCATCCGAGAATTGAACCTCGAACCTCTCAATCGGCATTAGCGCTTGCGGCCGTTCAACCACCGAGGCAGTCTCTTACTATTAAATGTACATAATTTATTGTTATTTGAGTAAGTGTTCTTAACATTTTTTTCTATATTTTAATCTTATATTATAATAACAAACATCGTAAAATATAATGTGATATGGAATACTGCTGAATTCAATACATATTGATGTGAAGAAGTAGCATCTATTAATGTCAGATGAGAGACGACAAACGAACCATAAATGTCATATATTTTTAGCAACTAATTGTTAAATTATGCGTAGAGTAATTAACAAAACATTTAAACTATTTATATTATTGATATCTATATCAATTTATTCTGATCATAAATTAAGTCTCTGTCAGTTTGGATATGCGATGGTTTTATCGTAACAGCGGAAAGTTTTATAAAAACAAGAATCGAAGTAGTGGGCGCGTGTGAAAGTATAAAATTTTCCAGCGAACTACAAACTTAGGTACATAGACGACACTGATTTGCCTATTGTGTCTACGCTGTGAACGAGTTTTCTGTTTATCTGTAAGCGATTATCGCAGAATATTGAGATAGCATCTTATTTTAAATCAGACATCTTAATGGAGATCTGCTCGAAATCGCTGCACGAAATGAAAATAATTGTTGCATGTCA
>DWME01009291.1:0-11023 GCA_018244795.1 Parelbella ahira ahira | reverse complement strand
GCCGCCCGCGCACCCCGCGCGCACGTGCGCCACCAGCTCGCGCATGCCGCCCGTGCACCCGTCTGCCGACAATGTGCCTTCTGATACAATTTCGAACGTGCTCTATCATACATACTTACAAACGTGTCTGTAATAAATGTTTTAAATAAATAATTTAAAATTAGTGGTGAAAGAGATGTTAATTTCGGATGTTTGGAACACCTACAGAATGAAAGAGTGTTGTTGATACCGGTTCTTTAGAGGTTTTGTGTAAGTTACACTATACGGTGACATCTAGATATTCAGCTAACATTCCAATTGGTGTATCGAACCATCGGATTGGCGGTGACAGACCTAGAGCGGCGGCGATGGCGCCGACGCCGCGCCACAGGCCGCGCTCGCGCGTGAACACGCTGGCGCGGTGCGGGTCCAGCGACGTGAGCGGCAGCGACGCCACCACGCGCTCCACCAGCTCCGGTTCGAATTCAGCCAGCCTCTCGATTAGCGCCTGTGATTGCAAAAGTAACGTTTATCATCATAATCATTAACACTTATTCATCCACTATTGGACTCTGGTCTCCTCTTAGAATAAAAGCATTCTGCTAGAAATTTAACACGTCGCAATTGAAACGTATAATAAATTGCGTTAAACATACTTGACTAAAGTCAGGCGAGGGTGGTGAGTCGCACAGTTCGCCGCGCACCGCCGCGTCGCCCAGCGCCTCCACAAACGCGCGCTCACTTGCGCAGCTCTCCCACAAACTCGAATATAGCTCTTCGCTGAAATTAATCAACATAATATGTAACAATTGACCATATCAAATAAAGGCATTTATAAGAACGATTATTATTAAATACACTTAATCAAATCACTACAATAACGTGAATGCAACTATACCTTAAATTGTATTTCAAGCATAATCTGATAGTTTGTATCGCTACGTTCTTGTTGCTTAGTATGTTCGGTCTGTCGATCAGAAATGTTACAAACTCATTCGCTAGGACCTGGGCCTCGTTGCCCTGAGTGGAGCACAGCAAACGCAACGCTTGCAAATAACGACCGGAAGCGATAAAAGCCTGCGCCCTCGCGATGAGATCTCGCGGTCTGACTCGTAAGATGCCCCGGCGACCTAGCAGAGACAAGGCGCCTTCTGCCGCACACACACCTCCCAGCGCCCCCTCTCCTGCTTTACACATCGCTTGCGAAACCCTCCCATCTGTCCACAGACCCTAAAAATAGTAATATAGGTATTATTTAATAACAACCGAAATGAGAGTTATTAAAATAACAATAAATAACAATAATTTACAATTTAAATAATAATAATGGACCAGAAGTGAGGAAAACTGATCAAAGGGTGACAAAAGAGATGACAACCAAATAAACAGGGGGTGCATAAAGAGATGTGGCACTCATATCTCTCTGCTAACTCTCAAGGGGCTGGGCGTGATGACCTAATAATACAAGTAATATAAATAATACTTACCTTAAAAAAAGCAGAAGAATAAATCGGTTCCACTTGAGACAAATCCAGTGGTTTGTCGTAATCATCGCCCCATAATCGAAGATTCTCTTGCGCATCAAATATGGCGAGACAGCCGCCGAGCCAGCCGAGCCACAGCGGGGTAGTTTTCAGTTCCACACGCTTCACTGGTCGAAGGTTTATAGAGGACCCATTAACAGCGACCGAAAGCCACTGCATTGCATTAGCCCGGGCGCATACCAGTATGCTGCTATCGACTTCACTCCATTCGAGAACCGGCATGGTATCCGAAGGACCGTCGAGACGAACACCGGCAGCCCTGCCGCCAGCTACTATAATAACCCTGGACAGAGTAGCGAGCGCTAGTATCCTTGCATCACGGGCAGACATAGCTACCACTTCTCCCCGAGCACCAGAAAACAGACACGACACTCGGGCCGATCGTACTCCTAGCGGCCTCGAAAATTTCATTAACCAAACAGATCCACCCGTATCCAGAGCGAGCCCCGAAGTGCCAGCCCACGTTACTCGTAACGTACCCCATGTTTCCCCACCTAAAGTTACTCGTCTTAGGACCACACCTCGGATGCTCTCATACTGGTACACGAGGCCTCTGGCGTAGCCAACGAGAAGGCGGCTGCTGTCTTGATTATAAGACAAACAGCTGACAGCTCCACAGTCTGCATTAGAGTCACATACCCATCTCAAGGTCTGTTCAAAAAAAGACAATAAGTGTCCATTTGCTGTGCCCACAGTACATCTTCCGTTTGTACCCACACTGAGCGCTGTTGCAGCTCCTGCTGATGACCGCTCCTGTAAATAATTTCATACATTATATATTATTACTGTTCATCACATCATCAGCCCAAATCAGTAGCATTACACTAAGCTCGATCTTCAGCTATTCACATACAACCATAGCTAGCCAGTTTGCGTGATATTACTGTTAGATGGTAAAAATTATTGATATAAAGTGATATGTAAACTGGAAAGTTAGTACTATATAAAAATATATCTGTATCCTAGCTTTAGAAACAGAAATTCAATATAGGGTGAGTATTGCATGCAAGTGATGTACCACACTGGCTTAATTATTATAATATATAATCATGCTAGTGTCTTTACAAGGCAAGCAGAAAACACTAAGTGTCAAATTTCATAATATTGCAAAACTGGTGAGTGATAGCAGTGAGTGAGTAGCAATGGTGAATGAAAAAAGCAAATCAGGTCTATAAGGATAGAGATATTTGGCACTCAGTACTTTTTGCCTAACCCATTTGGCACAAGATGATATAATAACAATAATATTTAATAATTGATTTAGTTTCGCTTAATCGAAAAATCTATCCAACTTCTCATTGATATTTTTTGTTTTTGTGTTATAGATCAGACAACTAACAGAAATAAATTTAAAACAGATTATACAGAAGAAATTTGAGGTTTTTAATCTTTTATCCCAATATGTTATGATTGTTCTGAAGTCTGATATTTCTGTGTGGTATGGTTTAAGTACTGTTAGGTGTGTGTATAATTGCAATTAGTCATATTCTTATCTACACTGTAATAACCTTTATATGTATATCAAGTGTGCATTTATTAAAACAGAAATTACACATTACATTGATAAAACTATGAAGTCTCTGTTGTCATGTTGAAAGATAACAGTTTAATCTATTGTCACTACACATTTTATTCACTGATATCAATATTGGGTGTTGTTATTAAAAACTTGAGGAGTTTATAATAATTGATATAATCAATCCAATTTACAGCCATTTTACTGCCACGTTGGTCCAGCAGTTACACGCATAACTTCAGATCGGGAGGTCCTGGATTCAAATCCCAGGTCTAGTACTGGATATATATAATTTATAATTTTTAGTAATGACTCGCAATCTACATTTATGCCTGGTGAATGCCGATAGGCTCACCAGGTGGTGAGCTAGGAATAGGTATTCCATGGGACATACATGTGACTGGTGAAAATACACTCCCAGTGTATTACACTTCTCTGTCTACCCCTTCAAAGATTACAGGTGTGATGGTATATTTTTAAACCAATTTAAATTTTTATTTAGTTTAATTTTGCACCAGAGTACTTACAGCTTACCCGATAAGGGATCTGATGACATAATAATAAGTAATAGATTTAAGTTCATACTGCACTGAGCTATCACAGCACAAATTACCAACATTTATGAGCATCAGTTCACTTGTCATAAATTAATTATCAATCATAGCACTAATAAAATAAATACAAAACTATTACTGTTTCCAATTTCTTTCATTAATTTACAAATCTCATGAAGTCAAATTTAATTTTTATTCACCTTTTACTACAGGTGCATGCTAATTAAGATCTTTTGTATTATATAGATAGCTGGCCTAATCTAGAATAAATAGTAATGCAAACCTCTATGCTAACACTATAGTTCCTAGGTCTTTTTTATTTTATGGAATGGTAATAATAAATTATATTCCACACATGGTGTTCTGTGCCTATCCTGTAAATGTATTAGCATAAAGAAATAACAATAATAATGTTTTATGAGTAATCAAATTCAATTATGAACAGCTCACTTGCGCCTGTAACAATTGTTGAGATATGGCCTGCAAAAAATCCACTTGCAGTGCAGAGCAAGTTGAAGGTTCCTTGAATTTTTTTGTCGATTCTCTTTCATCTAAATTAGCTTCTTCAGTAGACAATACTTCATCGAGCGTAGGAGCTTCACTAGCGGGCAGCGCATATTCTATCTCGTCTAACTATAACATAATTATAAGTATTCTTAGTAACTAGATTTTATTAAGTACTTAAAACACATCCATCTTGCAAAAAACTATAAAATAAGTTAATGTAATAAGAAAACTCAAAGCCCTTAAGCTGTAGATCATTACCTCCTCAATATCGACATACTGCAGGCTTTCAACTGATTCCAAATCAGAGTCGAGTAAAGATTGAATAGATGGAGTTTTTAATAAATCCATATTAGGCATATGTTTGTAATAGCTACGGTATTTAAAAAAAGAAAAACATTTCTAGATTTTGAATCCTCTTCCCATTAATCTGATTGGTGTGATGACATTCAAGTTGTTGTCATTGTCATATCAATTGTCATATTAATACGCTCTGTCATTTCAAAAGCTCTATCAAAAGTTATCAATACAATTACGCTATATACCTACCTCCAGCCATTAAAATATTACGGTAATTGTTTTAGTAATAATTTGTTTTTAATATGTTTTATATTCAATATTGCTTCACCTCACCAAAATGAATTACTGAATATATTGAAAAGAGTGATAACCTAAATATCATAAGCACTGATTTTTAATCTCGTTATTTAGGTATCACCTAAAAATCTGTTTATCGCAGAGGTACAGTAAGTTCGAATCCAAAATAAAAGATTTCAAATTTAATTTAAATTTATAACAATCTACTGGGGCATTATCTCAATTCAATTTAAATTTTATTAATGTGTAGTATTCATCATGCTCAGCAGCTAAAGATCTTGTCTATAGTCTCGTCGTAGACGTTGTTCATCCATTGACAAGAAAAATCTATGTAACACACAATTGACAATGCCATTTTCATCTCGCTATTCTGTCTTGAACTTTGCAAAAGCTTAGTGGTATATTGTCTATGGCCACTTATTAGGCATTTCTAATGGCTTTGTTGAAATTATATCTAAATGGTGAAACAAATTGAGATCGTTCTGTACCAGATTCAATAATTAATCGTCTTTAATTTAATTTAGTGAGTGATCGTGTATACAATGCTAATGTTAAGAAGTTGATATTTTTGCACTGTTGAAGTGGTGAGTCGTTGCGTGTGATTTTTCGCCGCCATTTTGTTGTGTTATATTTTGGGCACAAGAACGTCCTTAAATATATATTTTTTAAGTAAATAGAGCTGCAAAATATTAATTATGGCTGAAAATACACCAAAAGATCCGCCGATTCAGACGATGAATGGACTGCCTCACAATCATAATCCGTGGATGTACGGCTTATATCCTCCATACAATGGGTATCCAGGACATAATATGTATCCTCCGTTTTATAATCCTCATCAGTACTATCCTCAAATGGGAAATGGGGGACCGTTCGCTTCTAACGAGGTTCATCATTTCCGACCAAATATGGAAACTATGCATCCGTTTTCTAAGCCACCGCCCCCGGCGCCTTTGTTAGGAATGTCTCCGATCGACACAAATCGTCCATTCTTCAATCAATCTCCTATTAGGTTTAACCTCAACGGAAATAGGAAATCGACACCCATCCCGCAAACCGAAAATCCACTTCTGGGCAATGGTAGCAAAAAGAAGCGGAAGAAGGCGAACAAAAACAACAATAACAACGACAGAGGAAGTCCATTGTTACCGCCGCTTCCAGATTATCCGCCGCCTTTACCGCCATGTCCGCCGCCCGAAATTCCCAAGCCTCCTCCTCCTCCGCCACTCGAAGTACCACTTCCTCCTCCCATTGCGACCGAAGACATTCCTGAACCGCCCCTAGCAACATTCGATGATTCAAACGAAGGTGTCAGAAGTAAAGAAAAATCCCCCGGTGCCTCAGCAAATGATAGTTCAATTAACCTCTTAAATTCGTCTTCTATATGTCAAACTTCACCGGGAACCTGGCCTGAGAGTTTAGAGAGGTACATAAAAAGATGTTATGAGAAATGTAAAACAGGGTTTGATCGTGATCAAATTGATATATGTTTAAAGGGCCGGATTACAGCTGCAGCTAACAAAGATGAAATATGGACCAGAAATTGGGATGAGGAACCAATTCCAAGTGTACATAGTGAAAGGAATAATTTGTCTGTTAAGCCAGTGCGAGGCACATTAGGTTTGTACCAAAAGTGTGAGAATGTTCCAGATAGCAGTAAGGTTAAATCTTTAAGCACCAGAAGTTATAATGGTCATAAAAGTTCTCCTCAAAGGAAGAGGCGACAGTCGTCCAGGAGCCCTTCAAGGCCTAGGAGTCCATTAAAGAAAAGATACAGGTAGTTTGTTATTTACAGTAATTATGTTTAGATAACTCATTGAAGGCTTGTTAAATAAGTTTGCCCTGTATTATTAAAATTAGTAATTTTTCCAGCACATCATCAGCTTCTGGAGAAGATTGTGAAGATAAGAAAGGTTTTAAAAGTAAAAATAAGCTCAAGGTAAAGGATAGATTATCTTTAGATCTAAAGAAATCAGAGAAATCAGTGAAAAATAATAAGAAAAAACAGTATGGTCACTTTAATATTGAAGATATTCAAGGTAATGCAGAGAAGTTGCAGAAAAGGGCTGCGAGATTTGCCAATATTCCCTCCATAGCTAGCTCAATGCAATTAACTGAAAGAGTGGAACCTAGCTTTTCTAGCCCGATTATTCAGGATTTCGATGGTGACTATGAACCGAACAATGAACACATTGTGGGCACATGTTCAGAAATAGAAAAGTCTTTCCTTAGGTTAACAAAAGCACCGGAAGCATGTGAGGTGCGACCGGCTTCAATATTAATGAACTCCCTTAGAAATGTTAAAGAAAGATGGATCGCTAAGCAAGATTATAGATATGCTTGTGATCAGCTTAAATCAATCCGACAAGATTTAACTGTAAGTATCTTATTTATGACTAATTTTATATAGTTCTGCTGTTGCATCATGCAAATACTACTGGACAGATTTTGATCCAATTTGATACTTTTATATTATGGTCACTTGGTTTTGGACTTGTACTCTTGGTCATTATCATTCAAAAAGATTGTTGTGATATCTTCCATTAATGTAATGTTAATGATTTAAGAAACTAAATTTTTTAAGAATAGGTTTGCAATGTATATTTTTGTCTTCAATATTCTTTAATTTTAGTTCACTCTACATAAAATATAACAGTGATATTATGAACAATTCAGAAAAGTCGAAAGGTATCAGTTATATAGTAATGATAAAAAAAATTTATACTGTCATAATTTATTGTATTGTAATCTTGGCAAATGTAGCATAGGATGCCCTCACAACAACTAGGTGGAGTTACAATATTTGCAAAGTGGCTGGCCGCAGTTAGATGTGATGAGCTGAAGATCAAGCTCAGTGGCGTGCTGTTGAAGAGGCTATGTCTCTGTCCAGCAGTGGATGGAAATAGGCTGATATTGATGATGATGAAGATGGTGAATCTAGTATGATAATGATGTATGACAAAAGGCTCACTGTCTATTCCATGGTGGGACATAAACACGGGTGAAACATGGAAGTCTTCTAATTCCTCTGTCTACACTTTCAAAAATTATAGGCGTATTTATGTTACATTATCTAGAATAATAATAAAATTATGTGCTATCAACATTTGATTTCTTGTATAATTTTCAGGTACAAGGTATAAGGGATAGATTCACTGTAGAAGTATATGAAACACATGCAAGAATAGCATTAGAAAAAGGTGACCATGAGGAGTTTAATCAGTGCCAAACACAACTAAAAATGCTTTATGCAGAATTACCTGATAGTAGAGGTAACTCTGCAGAATTTACAGCATATAGGATACTTTACTACATCTTCACTAAAAATTCCCTTGGTAAGTCATTGTATGTGTTTAATTATTTTAATAACAATTATGTCTGCAATGATATACTCTTATAACATGTATAATATATGTGTTCCCACTTTGTGGTGATAAAATATAAAAACTGGTGGTTAAAAATTGGTTTATACTACATTTCATAAACATTTCTTGACATATGTAAAAGAAGCACATTAACTCTGTAAGGACACAGATATTTGGCAGTAGGTGATCTCTGCTCATCCTGTAAGGGTGGCATGATAATATAATAATAATTCTTTTACTTATTATGTATTATTAAGAATAAAATAGTATCTGTTTTATCCTTGTTAACAGACATTTGTTTATAAGTGACGCACAGAGATAAAAGTACTGGCTAGCTTCTATATGTGAGATACAAAATTTAATGTAATTTATAATTATTTTTGTTTTTTTGTCTAGATATCATTGGAATATTCAGACATCTATCAAAGGAGGAGCGATTAAATGATTGCATTAAACACGCACTTAAAACGCGGCACGCCTGGGCCACAAGAAATTTGCATAAATTTTTTATACTATACAAAGTCGCGCCACTAATGGCAGGCTACCTTATAGACTGGTTTGTGGAAAGAGAGCGGAAAGAGTACCTCAAGTGCATCTTAAAGTCGTATGTCTTTTTCTTATGATATATCATTGACATAACATTACTGTTTTCTAAATTTTTTATATTAATACCACATGTATTGCTTGGATTATAACAAACCTTAATCTGCTTTATTAACTTAGTAATGAACATAGCAAACACACATGCACACATACACACAAATACTTCACTTTTAGATATACTTATTGGCTCTTTTAGTCTCATAAACAAGATTCATGTGCTTTTCATTGCTATATCATCATTTGGCATGTATTCTGATTGTAATATGTTAGGTGTTAGTTTTTATTATTCACATTATATTTGGTGTTTGTCTGTTCATGCAGTCAGAAATTGTTATAGTATTTCAAAATGGTCAATGAATATATTTGTGTTTAGTGAGGATATCTTGGTTAAATTTAAGCTCAAAAATAAAGGGAAATTTTACATAATACAAGTGCCCATGGTGTATGCATTGGTGTAAGGAAACATTTAAGGGAGGGTATGGGGTATGGAGGGTCATTTATTGATTGGATTAATCTTATCGAAATGGATTTGTTCATCTTTTATTAAAAGCATAAATTTTTATATCTAAATTGGATTGCAACCCCAGTGGAAGTAGTAATATTATTATATGACAATGTTATGCATAATATTTTTTATTCTTATGAATACAGGCTTAGAATCGTTATTGATGGGTTGAAAGGTTAGGTATAATGTTTCCATTGTTTGAAATATTATCTCCGCTAGTCATAAACCTCTAATTGCCATGGTCATGGTGCATAAAATACTTGGAAAAAATTGGTAGAACAACATGAATATTTAAGTTACCAGCATTGCTGGGTGTGTTTAATGACAATTTTCTTATATGTGCAGCTACAGACAAACTGTTCCTGTGGACTTCATCACAAGGGAGCTGGCGTTTGAGTCGAGTTCCAAGACTACTGAATTCTTAAATCAATTTTCTATTTCTTATGCCGACAGCAATCAAACTTTAGTAGATTGCAAGGCCAGCCTTCCTGTTGTGGCAAATATATAACATTTTCTGTTTGATAGCCATCCTGTTATAGTAGGATATCCATGTGTGGTGATGTAATTTCCACAAAACTGATGGTCACCTCACATCTCACCTCATTGGAGTATTGGTTTTGGCCAATGGTCCCGCTTCTTCAGTCGCTGTGGTTGCCTGCTTTTACTAGGACAAGGTGACCAACTAATAATTCATCACATTAAGTTATTCAGCATAAGGAGTGGCAGCAATAATTAAGAAGATAAACAATAATGAAGCAATCAAGAAAGAAGATTCAGTGAGTCTACAAAATTCAGGAGGTTATAGTGAAAATGGACCAATTTGCTGTTAGTGCTGTTAAGTGACTTTTAAATAAGTATATTGTGTACAGTAAATGTTAACTCAGGACAGTTAATCAGTTTTAATGTAAATACTCATCTAAGGTAATTATTTGTCTCATAAATGATAAACAATTTTTATTAATTATTTTTGGTTAATTAAAAGTTATTAAGTAATTAATGTGTGTTTTTGTTTTCAATGAGAAGTCGGGCACAACCTATCACGGGAATATAGAAAATTCAACATAATACGAGATTGTGAGGTGTTATACAGGTGTAAAATGTTCTATCCGCGTGTCACTAGCATAGAGATATTATTCGTATCTAAAGAGTAGGTAGACACAGCTGCCTGTAAGCGGCAACGTCTGATGGTTAGAAAGAGAAAATCGCAATACCCTATCTGTATCTCTTATCTCGCTACTGACGCATGACTTAGTACCTACGCTAGCGCTATCTGCGCGCGTAGAAAAAGACAGGCAGCCTCATTAGCTATCCAGCCATTCCCCACATAATATAATTTGTCTAGTCACTAGCGTGCTGGATTAATCTTTAAACATTCTCGTTAGATGGCGCTGATAATTAATTAAAATGCCCTATGTATTGATTACATAGGTATTGAGTCCTTAGTTTCTCGATGGATTAAAAATTTTAGTTTCGCAGTTTGTTATATTTACCTTCAGGAAAAAAATCAAAACGGGTGCTCATGATATAAGAGTGTAACTATACAATATTGGCATGTATTTATTTTTATGTATTGTTAAAAATATGAATACTATCAGAGAGCACAAATAATTAAAAAATCAGTGATAAAGTAACGATTTGTCTCTTTATTTACAATGATGTATGCAGTATTTAAAGTATGCTGAAAGTAAGCTGATGAAAGTATGCTGTCTACTCCGAATTTCCTGGTTTAATTGAAAAAAAAAACCACGTAACATGACGCCGGTTTTCGCCGGAGTTGTAGGCAGAGGAGTGTAGCACACTCCTACGTTTCACCAGTTACGTTTACGTACCATGGAATAGGTGGTGAGCCTATTGCC
>DWME01009290.1:0-11023 GCA_018244795.1 Parelbella ahira ahira | reverse complement strand
CAGTTATCGAATCCATAACTTTATTGAACCAATAGCTATTGATAAGTTAACTCGAGACCTCAGAAACCGGGCATAAGATGACCATTTGTTGGAAACTTATAAAATTAATCAATATTAAGTATAATGATTTGTTATATGTAGATTTGGTGTGAAGAAACACGTCAGGTCTGTGCTCTTTGACTGCCCCTTGAGGAATTTGGCATGATGATATAACAATAATAAATTTTGTTGTAAACACGAAAAAATTCCTACACTATTACAGCATTCAGGCAATGAAAATTGTGATCTGTCCAAGTTTGTGATATCGACTAAACTTCAAAATTATTTTCTGACATAATAAATATATTGTATAATATTATATACCGCTAAATTGTTGGTATTGAAATCTATTAGAAATGAATAATGATTAATATATTTATTTTTGCATTTTTACATTTGTGCCAACACTGCGTTTTGGTGCTTGTATACTAATTACAACATGAAAAGATGTATTTCTAGAAACATTCATGCACCGCTCATGTCCGCACATGCCACAGTGGCGCCCTCATTTTCCACTACGCCTGTTTTCTACGACAAAACCAACCACATTGTCTTATTTTCCTGATTTATATTAGCATATCAGATTTGTACGGATAAATATATTACCACTCCTTGCTCTCTGCCTAAGATTTCTGACGTGATGCTATAACAAATAACTTAAAACATCCGTAGTTAGTTTATGAACCGATATCAAGATAAACTACTGAAGTTACTCACAGTTTTTATAGAGTGGTAAACAATAAGCAACTTTAATCGCTTAAGCATTTTTTGTTCTGGTTTTTGCGGCGTTTCCTCATCTGTAAGGTTTTCAGCTTGTGTTGTCATATCCAAGTCTTTTTGTTTTCTCATTTTCTCCCATTCTGTCTCTCGATGGAAAAAAAATCTTAAATATCTATGTACTGTGTCTTCTGATCCCTGTACATAATGTAAATGCATGTAAATAAATAAAAATAATTGTTATATTTAGCACTACTTGCTTAAAATTATATGTGTTCTGTTACGGTTAGTTTAGCACACATTTAAAATTAACTTCATTTAATATTGCTCAAATTATACCTATAGGTCGTAATATTATTTGATTGTTGAAACAACAAACATCGCTAGATTTAAGTAAATTTATAATAAATAATTTTAAATATAACATTATCAATCAGCAATTATGTGCCTACCCGCACAAGAGATGCCGCTGTGCACACTATTTTTCAAATACTGTGCTGTTGTATTTTGGAAAATAAAAAAAAAATTGCTTCTTTTTACTTACCTCCACAATATGAACAAAATAACTGTCATATACCAACAGAAGACCTTTCACGTTAATATCGCAATAACCAGAGTTAACATCTTTGATGGTTTCTTGAAACTGCTTTATTAATTCCTCTCTGGTCAGACCATGCTCCCCTATGTATATCATTCGAATGGCGTACGATTTCTGAAAAATGTTATGTCTAACACAATACATTTTGTTGAAATCGGCCCTATTCCTGAGATAAGCCTATTCGCCCTTATTTTCAAAGTTATATATGTCGGCAAAACTGGGGCCATCGGCGTCGAGATGTTCCACAACTTGGCCGTTTGGATAAAAAACGTGGAAATCAATCGCTTTGTCCTTATTACTGTAATCTGTATCAAAACATAAGACTACATAACATCACGCCTTAATTTCCCCGAATGGATAGGCAGACGAGTTTTTACTTCCACTTTTCACAAGATAATACATATATGTATTTTTATATTTGTTACAAGAAAACAAGACCTACAACAAGCAATAGAAGGCACCACGCCTAATACAATTAATCACAATCATATTATCCAATTGTCAGGATAACCTACGTTTTCTCACCCAATACCTATAAAAATATATACCCACCAAGCTTGCATTTTGGAAATTTTCTTCAACAACGTCCAAAACGGACCGAACGTCGAGATCCGGTAACGCCATTACAACTTATCCATTAAATCGGAATGTAAATATCATTTTTACAGGTTATCATAACATAATATTTACAAAAACGCTTCGAAACGTCAGTGTACCATGGAAACCAATAATAAATCAATACAGCTGAAATTGTCATAGTAACAGCCATTCGGTATCCAGTATTACTATATTTATTTATTTATTTGGCCGCAGTGGGCCATGTGGTTTAATATTCAGGATCTCATTCCCAAGGTACTGGATTAAAATTCTGACGCGCACCTCAGGAAAAATGTAGGTTTTCAAATTAAATGTCACTTCTTATAAAGATGAAGCAAAATATCGTGAGATAACCTGTACACTCTAGAGTTCTCAAAAAAAATGTTCTCGTAAGGATTTTGACATGTGATACTGGGCCAGTGTAGAAGACTATGATTCCTCTGCACCCCCAAAAATTCACATTGTATATTATTTTTGTTATTCTTTCATCTACCCTATTGCTACATGTCCAAAATAAGATATAAAAATAAAAAAACCAAAATGTGTTTTACATCTTTTTAATGTCTTAGTCTACACTGACATAATGAACTACTTCAGCGACAATTATGTCACATACATACATTACACTAAGAAGTTTCTATCACATTAAAATCGTTTGCTGTAACTCCCGAACTTGTCACCCCATTTCCTATGTGAATGATTGGGCCTTTGGTTCCAACCGAATTTCTTTGGTTTGAATCTCTGCCCCGCTTTCTGATCTTTTGAAACGTCGTATTCTCGAGCCATCACTTGCAGCTCGTTTGGTACATCCTGAAAACAATTATTTCATATAAATTAATTAAAAGCTATAATTAAACCGTTTATACTTGTACATTTACTAGCTGGGCGGCTGGCACTTGCCCTGCAAGGCAGAGTATTACTAAAAGCATTAATATGGAATTATAAGAAGCTTGATCATTATGACACTATTTTACCATTAAATGTTTCGTGAGTATTTATACACATGATTACACAGGGTGTTCGGCAGAACGTTGAACATACGTTAATGGGGGGTAGCGAGGTTGGTCTGCTACTTAACCGACGCAAAAAAATAATTCTAGGTCCCAAGATTGTTTTTTTGTGATTTTTTTAACATTTCGGAATTTTATCATTTTCATACACTTAAACCAATCGGCAGTTTCCGCCGCGACCTCGCTGATAGGGCAGGAGCTCATGAGGAAGGACCTCGTACAGGTCCGAAACTAGTCGAGCCACCCCGAAAAAACGCACGTGAGTTAAGCCGGTACATACATAATCATGGATGCTTATCAGTTATATTTGATGGGGCCTTGAAAGTAAACAAAACAATAATGCAGAAGAAGTGCATGTGTAACAAAATTTAACAAACTACGTATATATGTATATACCTACTTTATTGTGAATTGCATAGACCTTGTTATAACGTAAATTTAACAAACTCGTTTTACGGGCTATATTTTTTTAATAATCTTTTTATTTTCCTGCGATCTGTAGGTATTCTTTACTTAATTTGTTACTTAATGTTTTTTACAAAATTTTTATCCCTTTTCAAGTTTTCTTTCTGTCAATGTCGAATCGTCATTAGATGATTGATCTTCAAATCGAACTGATATTAGTATAATTTCGAATAAAAGATCAGGGTTTTCGAAATAACATTAACTTTTACTTACATATACGAGTATGGACATCGAACTCTTATGAAACATGTCTGAATATTGAAGTTTATAATTACCTACTAGTATTTATTTTAACACTAGTAGAACATCGTGAGATCGGACCAAAAGAATCGACGGGAAAATTTTTAAAATTCTCGTAACACTGAATTCGCGTAAATCGGGGTAGCGTAAATGGTGCGCTGCAAATCGGTTGCGTAAAATCAAGTTAGCGTAAATGGGGTTAGCGTAAATAGGGATTATATGCATTGTTATCAACATACATATAAGTAATACATTATTTGTTTAACATGCACACACTCGGCACTGAAAGTGTTCTACTTGAAATATTAAATTGCATTGCTTATTAATATAAAATTCGAAATTTGTCCTGACAGAGGCCGTAAAGTGTATTTTCATTACAAGTTGTATTTACCGTAATTTACGCTTCGTACAAGATAAGTCTCGGCGAACTGGTATACATTAATTATGATTATGGACTCTATTTCGCAAATAACTGCGTAAAACTAACTATAGTTATTGAATAATTGTAGAGCAGGTGGGAGTGGTACTATAAATTACTTTTTGATACAAATATTCTGTTTTAAATTTTTATGTACGTTACGTTAATAATATATTAATTATGTATATATACACAAAAACAGTGATATCCTAGTGATTTTAACACTTAGTCTCCCAACGAGGTCTCGTGATCAAATCCTGACGTGCAACCTATCTGCAAAAAAATGCACGTTGTGAATACTTATGCCTAAATATGCCTTTTTAACATTTAAAGTGGAACGAGACGATATATAAAAGCCACATAGATTAACAAAATAGGAGGTAGATTTTCATAGCTAATGTTTTAAAAGTCAACTATAACCAATGTCTTAAATTAAAAGTCAATGGAGACTCGATTAAAATGTAGCGTCTGATAGGAATTGTTCTCATAATCTATGTATCGCTATAGAACATTTTATGATCGTATCTAATGGAATCCTTTTTGTTTCTATGAAGGGCATTTTTATATAAATTCTTAGAATGGTGCTGATATGTTCATTGAAAAATTTTGGAAGGGCCAAGAGGATACGTACAGATACAAAAAGACAAATCCGTTGTAAACCTAAAACGATCTATCGAACATGATCAAGTTTCCAAGGTGGCAGCGAAGGTTGCGCAACTATCATTAAATTTATTATTAAAGGCTGTGCACGGGCAACCTTCCCAAGTTGCTCAACACTACGTTTTTGGAGCAACTGTGCGCCTACTTTACGTTCTACGCGTTTTATACACGTTGTGATTGGAACGGACTAAGTGTAGTTTTAGTACATTATTACTGTTTTAGTATATTCTGTGCTGTTTCAAGGCACGTAAACTGTTCGAATTTTAAATTTTTATTTTTTCTGTCTCCGGACATGTCGTTGCTCCCCTTCCAAAGAATCCATTATCACAAATTGATCATGCAATCTTATTTTGTAAATAATAAAAACTGTTTTTATTGTTATTGTTGTGAAATACCTTTTTGGAATATCTGCCTGATTTCTGATTAGAATATAATTACACGCTATATTAAAAACTATATTTGTTCCAAAAATACACATAAATATTTTATCCAGGAGTGACGCATTTAATCAACTTCAGCGTTCCATTTTTAATGACAAGTTTAATGTTTACATACGCACAATAAACACCGAGGTCATTGACGTGTGAATATAAAATTGCGCCATGAATCAATTATTCATTCGGGAACTTGTTCGACACCCGGCTTTCAGCTGGAAGCGAGAAAGCGGTAAAGCAGACAAATTCCTACAACGAAACTGCAGGCTTATCTATCGATAAAAATATATGAATCTAAGAACAGTTTCGTATGTGAAATAATCTTTGGCCACTGTCCCAATCTTTTTAGAATTTTTAAAATCTAACATTAAATCTCTATGCAAGCAAAAATCTTACATATGTACGAAAATATATGAAATAATAATATCATTAATTATATAATACGATGTAAAAAATAGATAGCCACACAAAATATTTATCTGTACTATATTTACAGCGGTAATAATTCATTTTTTGAACAATAATCCTACGATTTAAAGTTCCATCGCTGATCGCTTAGGGTCTCAGTGTGAAAGGTATATTTTTTTGCCTACCATGGAGTCACGAAGCCTTCGAGTAGTGGTCAAGTTATAACGCGTTGCGTAAACGTTCCGTTTCGTGTAATTAATTATAATGTGTTATAAAACACATATTGAGTAACTGTGGCAATGATTTTGAACGTAGACACGACCTTGACCTTTATGTGTATTTTTTGAAGGAGACAGAAGTCTTTAACTGGTGTGTGTGTATAGAATGATGAATGTAGGAGGAGCACGACAAGTATGAAAGGATTGAGATATTTGGCACTTGTTACCTCGCCCACAACGTAAGGGAATTGCCGTGACAGCATCGCGACCCTTTTATCGTTCCACTGTTAGAGCTCAGCTCTCATTCTGAGAGGGTCATAGATTTTTTTAAATTAATACAACCTAAATATTTTGTTTCGGTGATTTATTTAAAGGGTTAAATAGACCGAAGACCCGATTTAGAGCGTGAAACGACCCTGTTTGTGAACAACTATAACCGACTTCTTTGACTGCTGATGGTCAAACGGCATAAACAAAAACTATGTCTCGTTACTGCGCACTTCAAGTTCGCTACTGGGCAAGTTTGGAGATATGCTGCATAGTTTCTGCACCGATGAATGGAATTCATCTTAATGTCTAATCAGAAATACCGGAATATTTTTTAAACGATCGTGAAGATTTTAAATTAGTAGGTATTCGTGATTGTTACTGTTGACAAAATAAATAATGCGAATAGTATATTAACGGTGAATCATCAAAGAAATTACCGCTTTCCATATTTTTAACTAGAGTAATACGAGGCTTAAAGACTTCGTTCAAAAACGAATGTAAAAGATCTAATTCAATCACCTCCGATTTTATTTTTGAAGCCATTACTTACGTTCTAATGAAAATGAGTGTTTATTGCCTACTTAAATGTCACTTAGCAATTAATTAATATAGGAATTTGAAAATAAAAAATTCCCAGCTGTCCGCGTGCAGTGTGAATTCTTCGAACATCTAATGGTTTTCCTGTTAGTAATCAACGCTTGAGGTATTTGTTTATGGGCTTTTATTCCTGTGTTTATACTGAGAAATAATAAAGAACAAGCCTTAAGCAATGAGTAAATTCATTCATTATTCATCCGTATTAAGTTAATCGTTCATTCAATCGATTGTTCATTCAAATTTCTGTATTGCCTTTTTCAGGGACGTTCAGCGTTGGTAGTTAAATGTCGATTTTAGACATACTTAATATTGATATTGTATATGAGAAAAAGAAAAAATTAAAATTGTATATAGGTATATACTTATATAGTAATATTAGGTATCTATATATTATATTTGTATCTACTGCCATTGTGAATTTTGAGATATTTTATAGAACTTTTTTTCTTAAATATAATTACACATGCTTCCGCTTAGGTGTGTTAAAAAATCTTTTGGAAAAAACTGTTATATATAAAATATTCTTATTTGTCAAAGTTTCATATAGGTTATAAAGCTACTGATAAATTATTGTATTTCTTCATTGTACATTATCTACTTACCGTACTTACTCATTGGAAGATTGAAAACCAATTGGAAACGCTGTAAGAACTATTAATTCAGTATTGGGTAAAAAAATCCGATTGAAATGAATTTAAATAGAATGTAGGTAATTGTCAATAAATATCATTATCGAGTTAACAAAGGAGACTGCTGTTTAATTTAAAGTTGCTAATGAACATTCTAAATTGTTTGTCAATAAAAAGTCTTTGATCAAGGATTATACCGTTTGCAACTTGACATTTTTTTAACTTGTTTCTTACGTGTATATTATATACCTAATATTTTAACACAGTCACTTCTGACCGTCGTCTGCTCTTTTTCTATTCCTTTCTCTTCTCTCAAGTCATTGTGTAAGGACGACTAAAGTAAATGTCACAAAGTAAGGCCTGGGTGTATCAGTCGTGTAAGTTACTGAATATCACTTAGGTCAATTAATGGTAGAAGACTTAGTTCGTATATAAGGAATAGGACTTTAATCTTAGCCCAGGAAGTAGGTATACATTTGTCTAAATGTATTAATTATCAGTATCATACCTGTTCTCATATAATCAAACTAATTGTTACTTAGTCTATACTACTAGTATAGACGTGGACGTCAACCATATCCTTCAGATGGAATCATGTACGGTTAACATAACAATACCTTCCCGGGAAAGCATGTACCGCAGTGGTAACTAACTGCACATATTTTGATATGGGATTTCTAAAAGAAAGCGCAAACAGATTCTACAAATAGGCATAAACGACAAGAATGTTGCATGTTGTCAGAGTTGAAACAAACACGTGCAACTGACCTTAATTAAAAAAAATATCATTTAAACAGAGTACAAAAATCAGCCGCGTAAATAGACCGTTATTCTTAAAATAATTCAGTTACTGAGAATTGCAGCTAAATAATAAACGTAATAACAGTCTTGTCAATTGTGTGCAAAGCTAAGGTACATAAAATATCTTCATTGAACAATACCATCATACAATGTTTATTGGACGTGGTCGATTCAATAGTTTTAATGAAAAATAGGGTTAGTGGCACCGGCAATTACTATTATTAAACGGTAAATGTTTTTCGTGACGCAAATTATACAATAACCGATTATAATTTTATAATCACTGTCTCAAAACGTCCTTGCGTCTAGCGAGGTTTATGTCGATAATACGAGTATAAATAGCATTTTTATTACACCGTCAATTTGCCGTTCTAATTAGTTACAAATGAATTGTTTAAGTTATTGATTTTTCTATTTTTCAGTAGTCAACATTCCAACAACCAAAATCCTTTTTCAGCTAATTCTTTACTATTTACGGACATTAGACTGACATTGTACAGCACGTTCTAATAAAACAAATAAATAACAATATGTTTTGTTACACTTTATTTAATAGTCAATATACATATATTTTATCTAAACGGGAAAAATGTTTTCAGTAGCTTAGACTATAAAGTCTAAACTAAATTTTAGTACCTACGTCTTCAGTAACACACAAGTAACACAGTTTGTCACATTATCAGCATCACATCATAGGCTTGTTGAGACCGCTGACGAATACGGGATTCCCTGAGGTGTGTTACACAGTATCCTCACGTTAGGCATGCGGATAAGAAATCGCAGGGGACAACTTTTCGCACCACATATGCTGCTCCAAGTCAGAGGCCAGGGCGTTTACCTGTGTCCCTGAAGCTGTGTGATGTCAATTAAACCGAAATATGGATCTTTGAGTTAAAATGATCATTCACGGTACATGTAACACCCCTTATAAAAAATATAAACACATTCAAACATTGTGTTCGGTGGATTTAAGAATATAACGTATTTAGACTAAGAACAGCACTTATTCAGTCTAAAAATAGTAGTAATATTTTTACTTCATCCTACATACATACCTACACTATTTTTATCTGAAAAACCGTAATAAATGTATAAATAAGATTATTGAATAAATCACTAGTTACGGTAATTGTATGTTAGATATAATTTTATATTAACCATAATGGATAATCATAATTGCTTAAGAATATTTAATTAATTCTTCACGTACCTGGATATATTGACTTGATAATATCTACCAAGTTATAACAAGTAATTTGAAAATTTTCCAGGCTATTTGTGTAATAATATCATCTCCTATTTAAATAAAACTTTTCTGTGAATATGTTTACAAAAAATACAATTTCAAAACAAATTACAAATCACTACCGTACCTATATTAGTGGAATGAATCAAAAGAGTAGCACGCGATGTGATAGACGATTTCTTACTTAGGTCTTCTAGTAGAAACTTCTAGTAATTGCTTGAAGTCTGAACTTGTACCCAATGTATGGGCAATAGGCTTATCTCACATTTCACGGTGGGACGCAAACGTAATTGGTGAAACGTGGGGATGGACTACAACCCTCTGCCGACCTCTTCGGGGATTACATGCGTGATGCTACACTTCAGCGGTTTTTATATGAAAATGTTACGGATAGATAAAGTTGCTGTCGCCTTCATAATATTAGTGAAGGTTCGAGTATCAGGAAGGTATAATACACGATGCCTACCCGATGTCGAGTACCTACTTCTAATAGACGAGCACGTATGACAACTTCATGAAAGTAAGAGCAGAAGTAGTACACCGGGGCCTACCTAGGAAATGCTCAGTCTCTGCCTATCTAGGAAATGAGCGTGGTAATATATGTATGCGATTTTACCTAATGAATATTTGCATGTTAAATATAATATATGTTCAGTAGAATGGCCGCTTATAAATTTGTTGTTATTGGTTCTGCGTGTGATGTTACCGAGTTGGTTTGTTGCATCATATTCATTAGATATAAATAACAACTCGGTTTCCATGTAATTAGTTTCTTGTTCGAACGGGATTCCTCCATGATGTGTTTTAAATAATTCAACTATAAAAAGCGGTTCCTACCATATCTGTCAACAGACACATCATAGATCACGTGTATGGCACAAAACGTGCGAATCAAGGAAAGTTCGAGATTATTAAGATTCATTCAACGATTTATCAACTTGGCTGATGAGTCCGGGATCGTAAGTGCCGTTCCCAGTCAGAACAAATCTTTGTGTCATAAACACGAGTATTTCTTCGGTCTGGATGTAAAATATTTACATAAGTAGGTACTGCTTATCAACTCTTACTTTATAGGATCCCGCCGGTCCTAGCGAAGTCGCGACGGAAACTAAAAGTTTTTCTAGTAAAAAGTTACAAAAACTTTTTACAAAATTAGTACAATCTGCCTACAAAAGCTTAATCTAAATTCAATACCTAAGTACGTTTTATACTCATTAAGGAAATGTCCTCGCACTGTTCTCGAGTGATATAGTATCAGCGCAATTAGACTAAACGGTAGTTTTCTTGCTGACAGCAGTTTGACATAGGTAAGTCTCTCTCAAAACACTCAAGACAGCTGAAGCCTCGTTCGAGACCCGCTTACGCAACTCAAGAGCCACGTGAAGCGCTTAACTAAAGAATAACTTCTCCATCAATTAACTACAGCTCTCAGTGATTCGTTAAGCCTAAAATAAATTCGTTATATCCTATTAAAACTCTTAATTTGTAAACTGTACTAAATCAAAACAGTAATAATAGTCTTGACATATTCATGTTTACGTATGAATATATTATATTATTTGGTCATTTCTATATGGTATAGGTATATTATATTTATTACAGTGATAGCCTAGTGGTTAAGAATTCAGCCTCTCACTCCGGGGGTGCTGGGTTCAAATCCATGGCGCGCACCTCTT
>DWME01009289.1:0-11024 GCA_018244795.1 Parelbella ahira ahira | reverse complement strand
TCGTGCGTCAGTATCCATTTTAGATCTCTCCAAGGAACCGGCTACAGCTCTGCGAACGCTCGGGGGGGCGATGCCAGTCAGCGGGTACAGCATCGACACTATTATTATTAGATATACCATAATGCCAGTACTCTTACGAGGTAGACAGAAAATCATGCAGATACCTTTATCCTCACAGATCTATCGTGCTTCTGCTACAATCATCATCCTGCCCCATAAGTAACTCCTCTCGTACCGTTTCTTTGTGATTTTATTGTTATAAAAGAAACGGAATAAATCGCGTAGAAGCGACAAGATCGCCCATTGCTTAGATAAATATTGCCCATGTACAATGGAACCGTACTCTTGTAGTGTAAACATTAAAGTATTTTCCATACATCTAACTACGTCATGTGCAGTATTTATGGTTGTTTCGCAGCTGATGGACAGGTTGGAGAGAAAACTCGTTTCTGCAGAAATTATTGCTCCCAGCTTGATCTTGTGTCTTCTGATACATGTTGTAAAGCGCTTCGGAACTGCTATTAAATAATACGTTCAAGGTTTTGTATCATTGAATGTATAACGCGTTAAGAGTATAGGACAGGGAGCGACGGCGTATAGGACAGGCCTTAGGTTATTAGGTGAGGCTATACCTAGTAATGAACTGAGCCAGACTGCTGATGATGATGATGATGATAAAGCAAACAATAGACAGATTCTATACAAACACTGAAATCGGACACAGAAGAGGACAGCCTTATATTTTTATTCTTTCATTTGGGAATACATTAATCCTTTTACGAACGAACTATTGCATTACCATAATTAGAATACCTATTCAAATAAACTGAAACAAACAGCTAAAACAGAAAATAACATAAAGGTAAAAAATGTAGAGCCAAATTGTTATCTTTTAGTAATAAGAGCATGTTTTCCATTTTCTAATATGTAAATATCTGAAGTAATTCTAGAACTGCAACCGATCTTGACCCATCGTCCGGAATACTCAAACTTTTGGATGGACTTATTTTAAAATTGTCGAACATGCCCTTCCCTCTCTTCCCCTTCCCCCATTTCAATATTATTATCGACATTAGGTCAGTACCGACACAACAGTGGAGGTCTATTCGTACATTGGACTACAGGTACAAAAACGTATATCCGCAGGTCGTCGCTTCATATGTTTAACTGCTCTACATAATAACGCATTGATCGTAATCGACTTGATTGTGTCGCTAATTCTGCATTCCAGCGCGGCCTTCGCAAAACACATTTGATACCTTTATGTCCCGTCCTACTAACTACAATAATATTCCCCATTGATAATTCACATTCGCCCTTGAATCGATGTGTGTAACAGACTGGGATTATACTTATTGTTAGTTCGGTTTTCAGTTACCAAGCACTATAATATATTATGTATCATTTTAAAAATCGAATTTTCTTGATTATGTATCTCTTGATTACGATTTTAAACAACTTTTTTGAGCAAATTAACGCGGCTGAAATCCAGAATGCATTTTCGTATATCGCAAAATTAATATATCTATATTTAATAATAATAAAATCTCTAGTGAATCTACCCTGTCTAGAAATTTCCTTAAGTACATTAACAATATCGTGAGCAAAACAGTCCACGCGACTCTCAAAATACTAGTTAAGTTACAGACTATTTTGACCACTTTTTCCAAAACTCTGAAATGGGCTGTCTCAAAATAGATCTACGTAATGGAAAGTATACAATCATAATTCATACGAGTAGTATAACTCTCCATCAACACGGAAGTAAAGTATAAAGAGTATAAGCCGAACCATTGAAGAAAAGATTCTAAAATAGCCTTTCTAATTACCTCTCGCTCGCACTCATCTATACTCTCTTATGTACGTACTGTACGCAAAAAAATATCTACTGCATATTTGCGTTTACGCTGTCCCCCACGTGAATAAAAATATTTTTAAAATTTCCTTTTCACTGTTATGTCGCTATAGAGTAATAATTTTTCCTTGTTGTCTTTCTTTAATTATTTTTTTGTAAATTTATTTTATTAATAATAATTTTAATCATTCACGCAACACAAGTTTTGTTGCATATAATATAATACTCTGCTTTAGCGCATTACAAAAAGAGACACATTAATAATCAATTTTTTTTCTGACACTACTTTCTATGTAAGCACAAGCCGCCATTTTTGTTTCCGATGCGTTTCTTTAATGGCCGAGATTTTAATGTACACAGTAACAACGGACTGCCCGCCCTTAAGTTGAAATCAAAGTCGTTAATCAAATCCTTTTAAATGTGTACCTATTACTTAACGTTGAGATGAAATCTGTAAAAGAACCAGTCCCTAAAATATGTTATCCGGACAAATCAAACAAACTTCCGTACGCGCACGCCGGTCACAACCGCAGCCTAATTCACACTTCGTAAAGTTTCGTACACGTCGGGGTGTGGGGGAACGAACGTTAAATAAAACGGTATGTATGTCTTGAACGAATCTATCGCTTTAAAAATACACTCTGTATAAAATTATATTTCACAATAAGTTCAGTTATTGTTCGTATATAGTGGGAGATATAACATAACTGGAGAGTCATGGGAGGGTATTACACTCCTCTGCCTGCCTCTTTGGGGAGATAGAGGTGTGATGGTATGACGTTATATTATAGAAATAATAAGCTGCCAGATTGTACTATAAAACAAATATAATTAGTGTAATATTGTTAATGACGGTATTTATTAATAAATACAACTGAATTCATAATTACTACAAATATATAAATTATTTATTTCTAATATTGTACGAATATTGGCCCGAAATAAATGAAATTTATTTATAATATTCTTTTTTACAATCTTTAATTGTTACATTGACACCTAACAATGTTGTCATACATAAAGACCGTCGTAATGTTTCCTAAACAATCACAACAATCAAAGATCTTCAATCCAACTGTAAAATAAAGATACAATAATATGCTTAAGAAAACCTCTGGTACCTGAGTATGGAACAAGAGATAGAACAAATTCAGTTAAATGAAATACGTTTATCAGAATTTAAAATGATTAATACAATTTTAGAAAGAAGAAAGAAAGTAAAAAAATCTTTCTTTCTAATACAATTTCAATGGGCAAACAAAATTTTGATAGAAATATGATTCACCGTACATCTGTCTGGTATAAACTGAATTACCATTTTGGGGATTTGTGTCATCAGTTACAGTTCCTGTTTAGACGGAGCAGTGGGAACGCATTGTTGGCCCAATGATGCCAATTGTCCATAGATTATCGTCATGAACGCTACTGTTCGCTGTGAATGAGAATGAAGTGGCCACAGGGCTAGATTTGTACACGTTTGACCAACTTATTATGCTAACGCGAACTAGGTCCAACACAGTATGCATATCAACTGAAATTCATTGTGATGTTTCTTTTAATTGAAAATAATTATATTTTCGAAATAACGAGAACGCGATATGTTTACTAAATAACTTGTGATATTATTTAATACACGATTTAGTTTTAAATGTACGTATACGGTTAATGCAAACGAAACCTTTTTTAAATTTTAGTAATAAGAAACCAGTATCGGCTTATGTCTCGTGTGTTTTTTGGGGATGACAGACTATTTTCGGATCTATCCGAGGTGGGCAATCGAAAAACACGATTTAAGCCGATATACGTAATATCAAGCCTGTATTCCTAAGAAAGAGTAGGCAGAGAAGAGTAGCACTCCTGTGTGTTACGTGTTCCACGTCCCGTCGAATAGGGGAGGAGATTATTGCGATACAGCCCAATTACAGTTTTATCATATTCAAAATACATGCTAACAAAACTGATAATAGTAAAATAACGTCTCAGCGAATGTTGTGAACAACCTAAACTGCAGTATTAGCCGAAATTGGCTCAGGTTGATCAACAAATAAATGGTAAGTATGAAAATCCATTTATTGTTGTAGGCTGCTCACACACGCCACAATTGCGCGCCGTGAATAATAATCCGAGCACACGACCCCTCCCAGCGAGGTAAAGTATCGTGGCGGGTACGCGATGCGCTTCGTTAACTACGCCGCAGTATCCAAGAATGGATGCCAAACGAACTTTAAGTGCCGAATATACCAACCAAAAGTCTTACTTACACATTAACATCGTGTGGCCATTCCATTTTCCATTTCCTTTAACTTTTATCATCCATCTAATTCTACCCACATCTACGACTTTCTTGTATGTAGACTTGTACTTCGATATGCTAACTTCGGTAGATGCTTCAAGTTCCGACGCTCTCGTAAACTCGATTCGAAATTTAAAACGTTTCGGTTTTGAAATATATACGTTTTTCTATTTCAAAGACATTTGACAGTAAATACATATTCATGGGTAAAGAGGGTGGTTTATTAAATTGATTAAATTATTTAGGATAATTTAGCAAAGAAATCAGAGCAAAATAAATTTTAATTTTCACTGTATAAAACACTTTTTTGATAAGGAAAGTAAAGCAACACCAGACGAGGATTATAATAGCAATGAAGGATGCGATTATAGTGATGGAGTAATATGATCAGTTTTAGAATTGTAATTACAAAAAAATTGCCTAATACAGTTTCAACTTTAAGAAGTACTAAGGTTATATAAGGTTGTAATAAAAGAGATTATAAAAGTGTACTCAGGTACTTTTATATAACCATTTGAATAATTGTTTTGCAATGGTTCATTTAATCATTTAAAACTAATCGTCTGTACAATTGTTCTGTAGCCATTCATTTCAGTTTTTGTTGTATACTTGTGAAACGTCTCGCAATTCAGCATGAAGGAGTTCGATGGAATTTTTGTGGAATTATGCCACAGTGGTTGAAGCTAACGAACTTCCATTGATTTCTCACAATTTGCCCACCCACGCTCTGTACACTCGCCCATTCGATCTCAACGTTTCATCACTTCACGCATGAATATGATTATTTCAAAGACGTTGTACTCATTAATTTGGTTTTTATTTATAAAGGCCAAAGAGGGTTCTAATCGTTTCATACGACGCTATTTCGGAAATTATTATTCACCTTTTACGGTATTATTGATGTTATCAGTTGTGTTGTGTTAATTAAGTGTTTACATAATTTTGAAATTTAATTTTAATCAGCCTTTACTGCCTCGTTGGTCCAACTTAAACGAAACGTGGGGGTGTACTACACACCTCTGCCTATCCCTTCGGGAATTACAGGCGTGATGTTAGATTTTTTAAAATTTAAATCAGGTAAATATTTTAATAATACATCAATTTCAATAAAACGAAGGAATGTTTAATCTTTATCTTATTTACTGGCAACACTTTTCGTTGCATAATGCGCAGGTGTCAAATATTACTATTATTTTTTTAAACTGCTTTTTGTGAACCTCGGCAGGAAAATACCCCAACGGCGTCTCCTTAAAAAACCGCATGTCACCAGCCCGCAAATTTTCTATCCACCGATTCTCTTTATATCATTGCTCGTTACAAGTATCCATTGCACACCACACTTCGCCACTGGTAATTTTTGAATATAGGTTAGTAGGCTAGCTGCTAACCCATATGTCATAAGATGTGAAACCACCCTTAATGCTTTCGAAGAGACTGACTGTCAGCGAACTGTGGCAGCTAAAGTGCCTTCCGATGCGCAGAAATGCTTGCAAATTTTGCTACAACCTTTTCTATATTTTTTTGCTTAGTCTTTAAACGGAATAAAACGTGAATACTAGCTGTTCCTGTGTCTTATTAAGTTCTCCACGAAAATATCCGTTGAAATTCAGAATTAAATGTTTTATTGTAGTTATCTCACTGTAGGAAAGATATTTCATTTTCGGTACGTGGAGTGCAGCTATATTAATGACTGTATTTTTATGTATGCAACGATGTGTGAATTTTAACATCGTCTTTCAACGTTTCATTTTAATTCGGATACTATATTAAGTTCGCATGACCTACATGTGTTTTCTGTCGGAAATCAGCATTATTTGCATGCTGTTATGCACTTTTGAACATCCCGCCATTTTGTATCGTGATTATAAATATTATTTATCGTAGCAGGTATTCCGGAGTCGAGTTCCGGGTCGAGTCTATCTATTATCATTTTTAATTATATCTATAAAACCTCTTTTACATTTGCTAGCTGTTCATTTTATAATGCAAACAAATAAAACATAAAAGTGCTAAACTGCCAGTTTTTTTTTATAAATTGCCAAGTACTGACGCATTAGTTATCTCCGAAATCTTTTAAAAGCATTGTATGCTAAAATGTTAGTTATTTTTACATGTAATTTTTTTTCCTTGTATACATTACTGAAACGCCTTCAGCGAGGCAAGTAATAGAGGCTTTCAAACTCATCTGTGATGCTCAAACATTATGCGGAACAAGGCGAGCCATTTGTAGGCGTCAAGTGTTTGTAGAAGAGCGCCGGTGCGGCATCGTTAATGAGTGGGGAATCGGCGAAAGCGTGCTTTTGGTACTGTTAGGTACACATTACATTACAATGTTGCCAGATATAAGATGAGGTTTGCCAACTTTCGGGCATTTACAGGTTACATGTTTTTTTTTTATTTTATCACAAATAAACATGACGGAAATTGACCTTAATGTTCTATTTTTGTTATTGACTACTGAAACGTTACTTAAGCTTTTAATTATTTAGGTTTTGTAATTAAGTTTGTTCTCACTTTTTATTATTATAGTTTTTATTTTCACACATCTTTGTTTTAGCCTGAAAACATTACATGTTTTTATATACATATATGTACATAAAATTTTCCAAGAGATTTTTAAAATAATTTTCTTTATTCTATATTCAACTACATAAGAGATAACTGGTTGAGAGACCAAACCAGAGTGCCATACTGAGCCAACGCCAGCTCCGTTTCTTACAATATGCAGTAGTGTCCTTGTCTTAACACTATGCGGAACAAGACGAACTATTTGTAGGCGTCAAATGTTTGCAGGAAGGCGACGGTGCGGCATCTTTAATGAGCTGGGGACTGGCGAAAGCTGGCATTTGAAACGCACATAGACCAGTGTTGCCATGTGCTCGCTAAACAAACTGCCAGTCGTTTTCTATCTTTCATTCGTTCAAACGCATATAATTTACTATAATTATGTTTTATAATATATGACATCTAATCTTTCTCTTGAATATTTTGTAAGTTTTTTATATCTCGTTTCATAGGGCTTATCCACATACGGCAATATGAACCCAACCTCAAACCTCAAACCCAAAGACCTTCTGGTACATAGATCACATTACGCAAAAATATATAGATATACATTATTTTATGATTTTTAGTGGAAAAGCCTAAAAAAATTTCGTACCATTTTTGCTTCGAAAATATCAACTGCCAAAACATAAAGATCGAATTCAGCAGCATTATTCGTTACAGCAAAGAACAGTTTGCACGAGTTGGCTGTAAATTCATTCCATCTCGTATGCGTGGTTATAAGAAATTCGCAACAGTGTCTCCTCTTCCGTTATACATTTCTCTACATTCCACGTTATAATATTTATCAGGGTGTAAGTACGCAGGCGCCGCCCGCGAGTACCGAACAGCACACCTCGCGAACAAATATGTTTTACGTGCTAACACATACTGAAGCGAAGCCTAATTTCCTTTCCATGGAAATTTGGAGCAGTGGGAATCGGAACTGCTGTTGGCGTCCACCTAATGTTGCGAATTAACGCTGCACACATCCTGTTACGTGGTTTTCTGCTTCGAATTATTTAGCTATGTACGCTGATATGTAATCCACATACATATACGCAGGTATAAATTGTATGTAGATACATTTTAGAGAATGATTTTGAAGTAGATTATGTCAATGTCAACGGTAAATAAATACATTTGAAATTCAGTAGCCGTGTTCATAAGGACATGTATTGGGCCAATGAAAACATACTTTAATTTGGTACGGGCGCGTAACTCACATTAAACAATTCTATAACTTTGTTGCTACTATAAATACACCTATCATTGAATATACTGCATAGAATTTAAATTGAATACACGCATATACTCAACTTTAATATTATGATGCTAAGTGTCGCCGACGCGTACGTGTAGGAGTAATAAGGGAGCTCGTGAATATTTGGGAGCTTGTTCGAGTGCGACGGTGTTACATAATTGCAGTTGACGGATGTGGTGTGGCGGGACAGGACGCGGAAACCTGTTCGAAGCCCGAGCACTTGTCTCGCTGACCACCACCGGCGGCTTTTGTACGCGATTGTACTTTACACGCACACCGCTAAACTCGATATGTGTACAGATAACCACAAAAGTGTCTCTAATTTAATACGCGAAATAAAAAAATACGTCAAACGTGTCACATTACTTGAGTATGGCGGCTATTTTAAGAGTATCTACTTTATATCTTTTTACTTGTATACTGGATGAATTCACAATATTTTTTTATAAATTGTACTCGTCAGTAATCGAAAATAAGTTATAATAGAATTAATTAATTGATTACATTTCTTTAAGATTACTTGATCTTTTATTTTAAGCTACTGTTATCTCTTATTTTATCAATTTATTGTCATGACATTAATATTATTTTAACTTTTTATAGTTTTTATTATTTTGCCAATTTGTTTTTATCATTTGACATTATTTAATTAATTTGTTTTGCTAAATTGAAATTTGTATCATTGACATTGACTATGCTATCTCATTCGGACATCTGTTATAATAGACATTGTCTAAATTGTAATAATAAATAAACAAAGTTATGTTTATTTGAGACTATAATGCTCTCAATATGTGATGATGTTGGCCACAGGGATATATTCTTCTCCATAAGTAGAAAGTCTGTTAGTTTATTTATTTATGAGCTTTTAGATATTTTTGCAACACATCTATATATACTTTATTTATTTATATTTAATTGCGTCTCTTGTGTGTAAATTGTTTAATTTTTAAACATATGCGACTGTACGTGGTATGGCGCGGCACTACTAAGCACGCTTAAATGTTCTGCCGTTTACACGCAAGCGTATACTATTTTTCGATACACGAATATATAAGATTAATATTATTTTAGGACAAATGCACACACGGCCATCTGATAGTACAACAAACCTCAAGAAAGCATGTGCTATGATTACCAAATATATTCCCATACATTCTATGTATATGACAGATAAGATACATATTTATAAATATATGCTTTATATATGTGTGTGTGGGTGTTCGTGCGTGCGTGCGTGCGTGCGTGAGTGCGCGCGTGCGTGTGTGCAAGTATAATTTTAAGTAAACCGTGTGCTCTATGTACTACCCGACGGTGAGTTTGTTCATAAAACATCCTTTGAGAAGTACAGGGCTGGCGCCATTCTCTTTGTATGTGGGTGCCAGCTTATATGTACATTTAGTATTAAGTGAATTACTGGCACATGTTACGATGTCATAAAATTATTTGTTTTGTTTCTGTCATCACCGCCTATTCCATTGTATGATGTAAACGTAACTGGTGAAAAGTGGGTGTGTTCTATTCGTACACTCCTCTGCTTGCCTCTTTCCGGGATTACAGTCGTTACGTTATGTTTGTATTCCTGTTTATATAATATACCTTTTAATGTATGTATTTCTTACTCTTTTAAAATTAACCCGCACATGTAGGTACTCGTATCTCATGGGAGTGCTGAATGCAGAACAAGTACCTACGTTACATTTGTAACAATAAACATATTTGGTACTTGCTGCTCTCTGCCTACGCCGTAAGAATTCTGGCGTGGTGGTATTAAAATAATAATAATTATATATAACGTACCTGTATAAATAATACGTCTTAGTTTTCACAAATAATGCACCAACCTTGTCTGACATTACTATATACCTATTTTCACATTCGATATTATAACACAAAAAAGTGTGTTACGTACCGTGTAGCGTGGGACGCCCTCCAGCCAGGTGGCGTGACTACATACGCGGAGTGGCTGGCAGCAGTTGAATGCGACGAGCTGAAGATCGAGCTCAGCTGCGTGCTACTGGAGAGGCCTACGTCCAGCAGTGGACGGGAGTAGGCTGACGATGATGAAGTGTGTTATTTTTGTTTTCGGCAAAATAAATATTTTCAATGTTTTCAATTATACATAATTATGTTGCCCATACAACACTGTTCAAAATACTGTCTTAAAGCCCCTAATTAGTTACTCTTCACACATGTTGCGAACACATGCTAAACGCACCTGACGTTTTCGCATGAATGCCGTCTGTCTAATAACGTAACATCGCGTCTCTATTAGCCCAAAGTGGTAGGCAGAATAATGGAGTGCTACATTATTTCACCAATTATGTAATATGCACATCTAATACAAAGTTCGCCTTTTCAAGTTTTTCTTTAGTTCACAAAGAGGTTTTTAATAAAATATTTCTCATCATCATCAACACCTTTATCGTTCTACTGTTGGACATGGATCTCTTTTCAAAAAAAGACGTAACAGTTCTAAATTTCAAACATTTCAAGAGAAGCATTTTACAATTAAAATATTTTTAATCAAGTTTAAAGTACATAACATATTACCTATAACTCAGTAATTAAGTTACAAGCCGAACGTCTGTCTCTCCCGCCAGAGGTCGCTGCTCTAAGTGTTAATAATTCTCATTAAAACACCAATTTCTACTGAACGTGTTCTGTTACCGTTGATATTATCTCACAATTCAATTTTATTATGTAACTTTATAAATTTATGTCTATGTTATATTATATTTAAATTTATATTTGAATATCGTTTTCGAAAAAAAAAAATTTGTAGCAAAAAATACAGCAGAGTAGTACGCCACATTGGCCACGTCTGGATAAAAAGACCATAGGCTGCCCTTCTACCTCTGGACTGGTGGACTGGCGACCTTGGAAATCAGCAGGATACAGCTGAAACCGTAGGACCCAGGACCGTATGGAGGTGCGCCGACATGAGGTATACCTCCAGCTGTGGAGTTATAAAAGTTGATATATATGTTGATATAAGCAGTGGTAGCCTAGTGGTTAAGAATTCAGCCTCTCATTCCGGGGGTCCTGGGTTCAAATCCATGGCGCGC
>DWME01009288.1:0-11025 GCA_018244795.1 Parelbella ahira ahira | reverse complement strand
ATTGCAACAAACAAAAACTAATATCTATGTATCTTTTCATACCTAAAAACGTCAATACAAAACGTAACTTCAACCGAATTCGTCTGTCTCGTGAAAATAAAACGGAAAAAGGAGTAAAAATTAAAAAACGTCAGTTTTTAACCGTGCAAAAGGCAACTAACTGACTAACCGAGTAAGTAAGGGCGTGCTCTGTGATTTCGCTGCGGCCGCCGCTGGTCGGCCCGTCATAATCCCGTCACCCAACGAGTCATTACACGCCGCTGATTGCTAACGGAATGCTTGCTTCTGATAGCTGCAAATTGGTTACGTCCCGACGCATGTTCCACTTACCTATACACAAACATGTAGATGGAATTACGGGCATGTTGTCGTACTATATTTAAATGTTTCATGAGGTATACTCGTATTGTATTTTCCGCTGTGTTTCTCTTTTACGTTTTCCATTGTTATGTGCTAAGTTGTAATATTTTTAGAAGAGAAAGTTAAAGTAATGTAATTTTAGAAATATAATTTTTGTGTATAGCATCTCTTAACAATTCAATATTGATTTTGTTGTGTGTGATATGTAAAAGCACTGAACCTCGATTAATGTGTCGCTTCTATCAAAACTCATATTTGTGGAAATGTAATCACTGTAATACTATTATAAAAAAATATGCCAATAAAATTTTGTTTTAAAATTGTTAACTATAATCATATAGACGTAGATAAACGTTTTTTTATTTAGTAACTTATTAAGTACATACGTATATAGTGACATAGATTAAATCTCAAACCATACAACACTGCAAGTTGGTCTAGGTTGGCTAAAGTACGATCGCTCAACAATTCCAAAGGGGTGCGTGCTTTTGACAAGCTACAAAATTGGATACGTTCATACGGTTGTATGGAGTGCGTGGATTTTTTTTAACGTTTCATGGTGTTTTTTTACACCCCTCCAATAACTTTAGGGCACAAAAATATGAATTTGGTTTTATTTGAAACGTCACCACAGTCGAGAGTGAGATATGATTAGATTCCTATATTTGTATCTTCTATACATTACGTTTTCTTGGCATGTTTTAACATTGAAATATGTTGTAAGTATATGAATAATAGAAAGATTTTGTGTGCCCCGACAAGGCGGGGGTCCTTTTGTAGTATTTGCTTCTGTGCCAGTAATCTACGTGATTCTTCAGAGCTATTATTGCTGTGACGACAAAGCTGAGCATTGTTCCCCGACCCCAGACTTACCGTACATTTCAATACAAAACCGTTTTTAAAGGAGATAGAAGGGAAATAGGCGCTTATACACCCTTATATGCTGCACTGGCTATGTGAACCCATATTGAAACATTTTTATTTATGTACCTACTCCAAATGTGTCTATTAGTAGATATGTAGAAAACAAATATTTTTCGGTACTACAGATCCATTTACGTGTTTTTTATAATTATATTAATGCGTGTAAGATACTTTTAAGCATTCATCCCACTTATGTTCTCTTACCATGATAGAAGTTCGTGCAAGAATAAGGAGAAATGAAAAGTTAATTTAAAAAAAATGTTGTATGTACAAAACGCGTAGCCATCAAAACAGCGTTTATCTGGTTCTGTGGACCCTAAAACTGGGATGAATTTTTTGATGAGAACAACTATTTGAAGTGATATTCCATGCTTTTCGGTATCTTAGTTTGTAGCAAAATTTCAAGAACAAATTTGACATTTTATAAAAAACTTTTCCTTGAAACCAAAATATAAGAATGCACGAAACGTGGCTGCATGTGCTCAAAATGAGCTTTCAAATTAGCGCCTAGTGAATAATGTAGGAACAATCTTGCACTCTACGTTCTTGCGACATTGTATCAACGCTAAGCGCAGAATGGGAGAGTGGCCAATTTAGATTTTAAACTTAGACCATTCATTTTTAGAACAAGGTTTTACAGAAAGTCCTTTTTAAAGGATTCCCTCCTTAAGATATTTTAGCGAATATCTATTTTTAAAACACTATGAATGTATTAAGATAGTGTTCAACGTCTATACAGGTTCCAAACACTTTATATGGTATTTATTTATTTATTATACATCTTTGCATTTAAAACTAGCAGTACTTTCTGAGAACTGTAGATTGGTTTGACACAGGCGTCTCACCAATACACATTAAGACCTAAACATACATACTTGCAGCAGATATGTATATATACGTGTGGAAAAACTACGGACTCATTGTAACACTCACTGAAAGCATCTGAAGTATTTCTTTTGCGGTTTCTCCGACAGAATTATGTATTTTACTTCATGAGAACTTCAGACAACTGCGTAACTTTCCATCAAACTATTTACGAAGTTGTTATACAAAACATTTATCGGCGTTAAACTTTCAAGGTCTTTAGATTACCTCGAGAGAAACCAACCCAATTGCTTATAATTTATATAGTTTTCTCATTATACTCCTGAGCTTTAATGTGCTTTGTTACATTTAAGTTTCTGCTTATTGAAACTTACCAATATTTTACTGATAACAACATATTAAACATACGTGTGAACACATTGTTTATATTCATTGATTATCTACTTGTAGGAGTTTAAATAAATTTACAGAATACTATCCCTATGGTTTTAACTCTCTCGCTAAGAGAGGAGAACCGTTTTCCAACAGTGGAATCATAAAAGTATTACAAGAAATTAACTTGGTCTACAAAATTATAGGATTATTTCTCTTTCGCCACAATTACTTCATTATATACATACAATATCAGCCTACTCCCGTCCACTGCTGGACCTAGGCCTCTCCAATGGCACGCCACTGAGCTCCATCTTTTGCTCTACGCATCCAACCACTGCCAGCCACTTTGCGTATATCGACACTCGACATAGTTGGAGGGCGTCCTATGCTACGTTTGATTACTGGTCCTGCGTCCAATTATTTCAGTTTTGTATAATACCATTACATATATCATTTTTTGTATATTATCATTGTAATAATATTATACAAAAGTACTTACTCGTATATTTATAACTCTACGCGCTTTATATAGGTTTGCATTTTGAACAAGAACTAAAGCTCGTTTTACACCGCCTTTTTCGCGTCACGAAACTTGAAATTAAAACCTTTTCTCATGTAGGCACATTAAATCGGTAAACTTAGTGAACATTTTACCAGTATTTTTCAATGTAATATACTTGCTTGGCAGGAAAAATGTTTGGAAAAAAAATTTTTAAAAGCTCGAATAAGGATCTACCGAAAATTAAATGAGTAAAATTGAATTTCTCTCTCAGAGAAACAGCGGGAGCAATTTATAAATTCGCGCTCGCTATTCGCAAATATTGAGTCTTTCGAACACGACATACGAATAATACAAGTAGATATGATTATACGTACACATGAGTATGTATACTGAAACAGAAATAAACGGCATACATAGACGAATGTATTAACAGTTCAATGATTCGAATATGGCAGAATTTCCATATTAAATCAAATAAAAAATTTGATTTATTCAATAAAATTAATGTTTGATTTTTATATTTATCTAAGGCGGTTTATTAGTCGTGTTTTTATTGGCATCATTGTTTCAAATTTTATAGTAGATCTGTTAGTTTTGTTGTTATTACTATCGTTCACAATGTACGCACGAACCGACCACACCGAACGTGTTTCGTCCCAACTTGGAGCTCTCGGTAGACAGTAGACTAACTCTTGTAAACGTTTTTTAGCGTCGCGCCGATGTGATACGATTGCTCAATTGGCGAGAAATTGCGACGGGGGTAAGCTTGCGGAAAATTGGCGATATCGTTAATATTCACCCGAAACCGGCGGTTCACGTGGCGACTACAAATAATGAGAAGACAGCCCCTATAGATTTATGCTCTGTCGTTTTAAGTGATATATAGGCCTCGGCGATGGGCCCGCCGAGATGTCGATGCGGCTGTTTATGGCTGCCCGATTCCATAGATACCGAATTACAGTGACTGCGAGGTGAAGACGGTCAAAGGGCAAGAAGGTAGCGCTATCTTACCTACCGCTGTCTTATTAGACACTGAGGTATTGATGCGCCTGAAATTAAATAACGCTGACACTAATCAAAGGCAGTTATAAAGTAATTTTATTGCATTCGCAGAATAATATATAACCAATGCAATCCCAGTTTCTAAGCGAGGTTCGCCGGCACGTAACTTAGTAATTATTGTTTAATATTTCAATAAAATTGTAACATTGTAGTGACACTGAACTTATTGACTTGTCATCCTTCATCTATTTATACCGAGCAGCACTTGTTAATATAAGTTTTTTTTCTCCCGAGCTGCAGGGTTCGAATACTGTGACGGTTTTCTAATAAGACTAATAATAACTGCAAATGTAAGTATATAAGTAATAAAAATATTCATACTGGATAAACGTATTTTTTAAATTCTATTTCTACACTCCCATTCCATCCCATTTTTACAGTGCCACATTAAAACCAAAAAATAAGTTGAGTAACTTATACATATTGTCGCATGTCGTTGTTCGTGTTGGGCTAAAGAAAGAATTCATCTCACGACCCCATGTCATGACACTTGCGTGTCGTAAAAGGTCAGTACTGCGTGGCCTGCCTGGGCACGGCTACATGCGCTGTGTGCTGGCGGGCAGCAGAGTAGGAGGCGCACGGCTCGAATGCCATCGTGGGGACTACGAAAAAAACCTTCGGGAAAGGCTATGTTCAGCAGTGGACGCAAATAGACTAACGATGGTAAGGAATACATACGAATATGTCTCATTATCATAGCTTTGTTCAAATTTGTTTGCTAATATCCACGGGCAGTAATTGCAGTATATTGCTTTACACGTAATTTGAAAAGAGTAAAAAAAATACTTTTGTATCGATATGAATTATAATAAAAAAATATATATAAATTTAAATTAACAGCAAAATAATGCTTTAAATATTGGTAAAAAAATATTTATAATGTAAGCTTATAGTGACAATAACATGATTGGCATAAAAACTTTACAAAACAAGTACGAAACATACCTTTAATGTACAAACTCGAAATGCTCTTGACTTACATTCTCATAACGACTTCTTTGCTCTTACAATTATCAAGTACTCCACGTTTCATAAACTAAGTATAATTAAATTTTTGTTTTCAATCTTAAAGCAACTTTTAGTAACGAAATTAAAAACTAATTTTACTCCGTCAGCCTATGAAAGGTTACATTTGCCTTTATTTTTTAATGTTGATTTGACGATTTTAAATTTGTTATTTTGGGAATCACCTTTTTTGTGTTTTAAGTTAGGTATTCGTTTATACTGTAACAAAAATAAGAAACTACAGTTTAGTCTCCGATTCTACTGCATGTGCAATGTCTCATAATTTAGACACCTGGAGACAGTGAACAAGTAATCGTAAAACGTTACATTTATACAAATATAGGAAATGTATGTATGTATGTAAAGTAAGTATTTATATGGAAAAATATATTTATTTTAATATAATATCATTACAAAGATATATCTACTCGAAATATATTGCAGCTTCATCACTTGAAAACAGTTTTCCAACCATCTCATCTTTCCAGTATGATTAAAATTTGATTACTTAAATGAGGTCAGTGTTCATTATATCGACAGTCCATTATTCCAGTACAATGTTTCGATACGAAGGCTTGATAATAATTAAAAGTATAATTGAAACACTGAATGCGATGAGTGATTCTCTGTTGTGACGGAAGAGCCCATCTCAATATCAGCCCGGTTTTATAAAAATATCGTTAAGTACACTCAAGTTTCCGTTGCAGCAATATCTTGTGTAGTAAAAATATTTTCTGTTGTATTTTTTTCCGTTCTCACAGTACTATAACAAGCGATTTTCATACTGTATCCAAGAAAATATATTTTTTTTCAACTTTCATTCGTGTCCTCGACAACAGCAACATTGCTCTGCTCTGGATCGACTCTCGATATGGACACTTTTTGTTTTAAGTTTTTTATTGATATTCGTTAGTTCAATAGCGATATTTGCAATGGAACAGCAAACAATTGTCGATGGCTAGATATCACACATCTGGATTTCATAAACTTTGGTTCTATCGGCAGGACAGGAGTTTGAAATAGTTGAGTGAAAATTTTGATCAATCAACTGGGTAGATAACAGAAAAGGGAGCCTAGAAACCCCTGAAGTACAAGAACCTAAGACCGATAAGAATGACACATATTGTGAAAAGCCCAAGTAATAATTACAAAATGTACTTAAAACTTCAAATGCCGTTAAATCTAAAATCTAATAAACATTTATTTATGAAAGAATGATACATTTATCACAATTGCAAAAGTAACATGTTTGGCAATTGAAAATATGGTGGTATTAAAAAAATGTTATGGGTACAGACATAATGTTCATAAAATACATGATATCTCAACAAGCTGAGGTAAGTTTAAGTAACTTTTCTGGGGCGTTAAGCCGTTCGCGTAAGGAAATTGGTGACAAAAATATTCCGGTCATGTAGGGGTCCCTTGTTAGCGGCCAAGAAAATACAAGAAAATTTCCCCTCTGACATGGCTTGTTTCTTAAATCATTGGTCCCATGGTCGACGAAAGGCGAACAGCGAATTTCGCGAAAGAATATACACGAAAAACAAGTTTTTATGGAGTCAAAATTTATGACAGTTTTCAAGATGGTGTAAGAAGCGATGAGGATCATGTATGTGAGGCAAGTATACGAGTATTTGCGTTCCCGTTACTAGAAATTTCAGCGCTAGGTAATGAATCTGGAATTTTATGTGTTTGTTTATACGAATGTAGTGGGACAAGGGAGCGAGGGTGGATGTTCTTCACTAAGTTTTTTCACACGCGCGAACATTGTCGATTGCCGAATTTCAAGTCAATAGATGTGACGCGCGTGAGCTACTTTATCTTGTCACAACGACATATTCCTGTTGTGATGTCGACCATAATGCTTAAACTTTACAGCGGAATCCATTCCTCGTAATAACGACTTTAATAAGGAGAAATAAAACTCAGAAATAATATTTGTGTTAGCGAAAAATTACTGTCTTTTATAACAGAACAAATAACACAAAAAAGTAATGTCGTATAAGGGACAATCCACATTTATAGATATATGAAAATATGCATTAGAGTTTATACCATACACTACAATTTGTACCCAACGCAACGACAGGCTGAAAATTACGGCCATATTTTGTTATTTCCACATTTAACAACATAAACATTGATTCACGATAACTCAGGTGCGTCTATGGAAAACGTTAAGAATACAAAAACGCGGAAAACACATTGGCACAGCAAAGTGAACTTAGCGTGGCGTGTTACACGAAACAAATACAGTAAGCTGCAATGTAAGGTATAAAGAAAGCAGCGGTAACCCAGAACGAGACAGTAAACTAGATCCTCTTTGTTAAACAGCGCTTCGCTCGAACGATTGACTTGCAAAACGAACACCACGCGCCAGTGCTGCGTTCCCATTGTTAAGGACTACAGACATGATAAGTAGATTTACCTTACAAAAACCTAGCTCATTTAACCAATGCAACCTAAATCTGACGGTTTTGACACATTTTGGTTGATTATGGGTATTTTTCGTATTATAACCGTACAGCCCACGTGTTACTTATTCTTTTATAGATGATTGCATTTCGTAAGTTATACGTAGGTACTTATAGTGTTAGAAGTTTCGACTTTTTGTAAGAAATCTTGCCGGATTAAAAACAATCCCTGACGCATATGGATCGCGCTTTGTCAATTTTGATTAATTAGATTTTAATGGAAGAATGAGTTTCATACCACCAAAGGTTTCCTGACCTTTAGTAGTTTTGTTACGCTGTTGGATATGAATCTTCTCACAACGTTCTCCCCACAAAGTTTTCCTCGCAATATTCTTCCCACAATATTCTCCTCACAATATTCTCTCCACAATATTCTCCTCACAATATTCTCTCCACAATAAAAGTTTAAAGCCTTTTTAAATTTTTTTCAAACATAAATAATCCCTACAATTCCTACTAATTTATTATAAATATAACTTGCCATAGTAATACACTATATTTGAACAACGCCCAAGACCGATTAAAAAAATCAGCAACGTATTTTGAGTATTTCATTTGTAAGATATCTAAACTCATATGTACCTACATATTCATTTGAAATGCAAGCCATCAGTACAAAGTTTACGTAGGATTAACATTTTCTAATTTTCATTTACGATATAAAATTGGAACTCGTAGAATATTTTAAACAAAACTGTACAGTAAAAACGATAAGCAAATACATAAACATGGTAAAGTGATCGTAACAAAAATATGAATTTGGAAGATATCCCTAAAAACGGCATGTAAAAATTTCAAGGTTCATTATTGTATTTTTTGAAGCTATTCGGACTAAGATATCTCCAACACCACACTTATTTTTACCAAAAAAAATACAAAAGTATTAACATTTCTATGGTCCCATAGAAAACAAACATAGCAAGTAGACAACATTGACAGGCGACGTATAATAGATTAGTTCTGAGAGTCACAAGAGTGAGTAAAAAGGCTTTGTATGTTAACATAATATGTAGGTAGTACCCACCTACATACTACCCAACTATTAATACGTTCAGAAAAGAAAGAGCGAAAGAGCTAATTAACCATACAAACCGCTGGACAACCGCTGACAAACATACAAAGTGGAGACAAAATTTAGCATACTATCGATAAAACGTACGAACATAAATATATTAGTGAACATACTGTACAATGGTTTTATATAGCTGTAGGTAACAAGGCATCGGCGATCATGCGGTGAGGTAGCAGATTCCGGTCGGTCACTGAGGACGATTTATGGCGCGCCGCGGTCTGATCGGTACGAAACATAATTGTACAGATAAATCTACCTACAAATGTGTGTAATGAGATTTTTATGTTATTTATATTCGTACAGTAATTTATAATCAGATAAGTAAAATTACAAGCGTGAAAATATTACGAAATTATACTGTATGTAGATTTAATAGTAGGCAGATAACATTTTCCTTCGCAACATCATTCGTAAATTTTTTCGTGTGTACTAACAATAAAAATATTGAAACAAAATTTGATATGATTTAGATAATGTTAATAAAATACACTGTAACAATTTTAAAAACCGGTTCAACGCGTAAGAATTTCAGGAACGTTACAAATGTATAAGAAGCCGCGGGAGAATTGCAGTATTCATAAACCAGATTAACTTTTTTAAACAACATACATATTTAAGTATAAAATAAATGTTAGCTCTTTCACCTCTTATGAGAATGACATAAATATTTATTTAAAAATATTATTTAAGAGCGGAACCATGCACTCAAGATATGTACGAAGATAAAAGTGAAAGAAACAACAAAGTAAATTAAAAGATAAGTAAGAGCGATAAACATCAAAAAATATTTACCAACAAAACATTTATTACATACGAGTACTTTATTAAAGCAATTTATATCAGTATTAAAAAATTTCAACCAAAATGTACTAAACATATTATATGTAATTGAGATCTTTTATCCAATTTGGACGAACGCTAATATTTAGTCCCATTCATTATGCGTAGATATAAAAAATGTGATCCAAATTTATCCCGGTCCCATCCCCAGCTGCTCTCAGTCACCACACCACACCATTTTCGATTTATTGCCAACCTATATCGGTTGGCGTCCGAGCTCGTACATCATATATGGAATTAATGTGCCCTTTATACTTCCACAATATGAGCCTTTTTGGCGACCGTGGTTATCTCAGACCCATATTTGAGATTTGGTGGAGCCAGTGTAAGTGATTTTTTCTTCCGTTATTTTCTTCACCGGTTATTTCTTTTTAGACGTTTCTGAAACATCTCTTGGAATGGGGTAGATTAAGGTTAGTCCAATTAAGCCCTTAGAAAACACGAGTCCCTTTATTTACCACTGAGATAAATCCATTGATCATAGCGTCTTAGATTTAGTTACAAACATCGTCATTAATCATTAGGATATCAGACATTGGCATGTTGTGTAATATATACATAATATGTAGTTTTGGAACAATTTGGAAAGTAAAGATACTTTAACATCCAATCACTTCTTGTGTCTTAAAACAGGAAACGGTCGGTCTTATCGGCCCAATGATTCTGTCAAGTCTGCTTTAGTCAAGTCTGGTATGGAGTAATGCTCACGCCTATTAGTGACAGGTCCAAAATACCAGCTCAGTCCATTAATGCCATACTACAGCATGCCATGAGAAACGTCAGCGATCCACACTTATTATCAATATACCTATATCTTACTATCTATAGTAACATTAATTAATTAATTATTTATATGTGTTTTACCAACTCCACAATTGTTAATTACTGTGACGAATTTAATCAACAATTATCTTTTTTGAACTACAAGCTGATGAGTGAAACTTTACACATTAACTTTATATTATTAAATGATTCTTATAAATTACAACTATAAGGTTTGAACGTTATGATTTCTTATTACGTGCATACAACTAATGGAAATCCCTTGCTACTGAGATATAACATACCTATCTGTATTCGATTTCATAGAGTATATGAAACATAGCGCTAAAAGGGCAAGTTTAGCAACACTTCATTGGACGATGCAAATGTATATAAACAACAGAATTTATTTACTTTTAGCTAACCGTCTGCCTGCTTGTCATATTTTACATTAAAAATATTGTTGGAGTCAAAGAAACACTGAAGCTGTTATATTAAAAAAGAAGGTTTATAAAAATGTATATACCAGTAAGATAATATGGAGGGGTTTCTGTTTTTGAATTCCGGACACTTTTAGTACTTGGCCGGCTTTCCATACTCAGCCAGCGTGCAACCATTAACCATTACATTAACACACCAAACAACATCAATCATTCTCATCCTTAGATGAGATCCGTATCCAACAATGGGACAATTGAAAGGGCTATTAAATAGCATCACGCCTGTAATCCCCAAGGGATAGGCAGAGGAGTGTAGTACATTCCCACGTTTCACCAGTTACGTTTACGTCCCATGGAATAGGTGCTGTGCCTATTGTCATACAC
>DWME01009287.1:0-11028 GCA_018244795.1 Parelbella ahira ahira | reverse complement strand
TATTTTTGAGTGATTATGTTTTTCCGCAACAGCACAGTTGTCAAGTATAATTGAGAGCTATGCAGATTAATTTTCTTACTTTGTTGTGCCTGTATGGTGTGCAATAAAGAGTAAATAAATAAAAAAAATAAATGAAGATTGAAAAATAGAATTGTGTTGTACAGTAATGAAAATACGAGAATATTTTTTATAATTGTGGTGTACAGTAATGAAAATACGAGAATATTTTTAAGACGCAACAATTGAAAATGCCGCGATCTACAATTATCTAGACCTTAAGACGAAAGAAAATTACGTAAGTTGTAAAATGTCCTTGCAGCTACAATAATGTCAAGAATTCAACGTAATTTATATTTACCTATTTTACTGTCATTTGACGCTGTTCATAGCACATCTTGCAGTAGTTTTCTAGTTATGTGGCCTTTATGAAAGCTACGCATATTTAATTAATGAATGTATGAAGTAACATATAACATAAGTTATCACGATAGATACTATTTTCTTAAGACCTAAGTTCTCAGTGTACAATATTCTATTGAATATATTCGGTTCGTAAATAATTCGCTTTCTAATTAAGAACACGTTCAACGTTAAGTCTACTCTGAATGGTTAATCACGCATTTATACATAGTGTGTTGGAATAGGTAAATATTATATAGCCTATCAAAACCGTAAAATGGATATAGATAATATTTTAAAAAAATATTGTGTAACTGTACGTGATTGTACAAGTACATTGAAGATTATTCCCATTAAAGCGACCCCAGGCTCCCAATTGAACGGAGAGAAACAGAGACACGTTGAGGTACATAAAAGCGTGTTTACTATTACTTTATTTAGTTGACGATAGTGTATGAAATTGTAATGACCTTATCATAATGTTTATCAAAATATTTATTAAGTTGCTTTTTTTGGGTAGTGCAATTTCCATACCCAGTGATGAATTTCGCGGCCTCATTAACGAAGGAGGTAAGACAATATCTGAATTCGATTTGTTGAAACTGAATTTCATTTGACGAATCTGGAGTTTACGTGGTTTTTTGTTAAATTACAGTAAAAATAATTTTAAATATATTGCAAAGTTTTGTGACAAAAGGTCATCATTGTGTTGGTGTTATGATAACAGTTGCCAGACAATTGAAACTCTAATCTAATTCCAAATACAGTGTTTGTTCTTATATGTATGACATTGTTCTAATATGTATCTTATATGTATGACGTTGTTCTAATATGTACAATCCTGAACAAGAAACTTGTACTGCCTACTGTGTTTTTAGATTTATCGTTCAGGGATGAAACTCATCTACGATTCATTGTTCCCGGATATTCTTCGCTAAAGATGCAAAACCAAGCCAGAACTAGTCATTTGCCAGATACATCAAATACGGTAAGTAGTTAACATTTTCAATAACGTAAGCAAATTTACAAAACTGTTATTGGTTTGTGCCAATTGCTATCTAGACCGACTGGATACAATATGCGTAGTCAGATACTTCATTTTAAGTACATATATTACCGAATATATGCACCTATATTGAATTACTAAATGCAAATCCGTGTATAAAAAGTGGCTATCACCCCTAAAGGCTTATAACGAATATTTTTTTGCAGAATAAAATAGAATACAAACATCTCAATAAGCTTATAGAAGAGGGCCAAATAATCAAAGCACTGACATTTAACATATACGATGATAATATGAGAGAGGCCGCTATATATCTATTTCGCTTATTACAAAGCTATGAAGAGAATGACTTTATGGCGTTACGGGAATGGGCTGTTGAAAACGTCAATAAACACATGTTTGATTATGTTTGGCGATTGGTGAATTTGTACAAAAACGACATAACCATAAAAGAGCAAGAACCCCCATTTATCACAAAGCCCAATTATTTCATCAACACAGAAACTATAAGAAAAGCTCTCCAGCTAAAAATCAAAAATGGCCAATTCAGTAACGTGGAAGGGAAAGTCAATCAATATCATAAAATGGATAACAATATTGCCATAAATACAAATTATTCCGGTTGGAATTTACCAAGCAACGGGTGTGAAGAGAAACTTGATTATTTTAGAGAAGATATTTCACTCAACAGTTATTATTACGGCGTCCATTTAATGCATCCATTTTGGATGAGCAACGATGAACTGGATGTGTTCAATGGTAGACACGCTGAACATTACTTCTACATACATCAGCAGCTTTTAGCTCGGTACAGCTTAGAAAAAGAATATTTAAAACAGAAAAATTTCAATATGACTCCAAATTGCATTAGCGACTACAATTCTTACTTAACATACGATAACGGACTTCCATTTCCTATAAGGTCCTCAGTTTTGCCAGATTGGAACGAGAATCAAGCACGTATTAAATCGATAGACATTGCGATTAAGGAATGCATATCTAGGGGAGTGATTTTTATGGTAAGGAAAAGCTACCACTTTAAGAATATTTGTGGAATTTACAATATTGATTTTAATTTATCTATTACATTTTTAAGGAGAACGGAACTATGATTTCGATGACGGAAGAGAATTATGTAGACCTATTAACTAAACTGATACGAGCAAATTTCGACGGCATAAGAAATGCTAAGATGATTAAATCTGTATTTGGTTATGGTGGTAACGGCTATTCTAACGAAGGGTGAGAAATTTTATCGTTTAGTTTTAATAATTATATATTAGAATTTAAATTGAATTTTCTACTATTAATTTTAAATTATATGTCTCTGTGCAATACACTCATATTTAATTCAAAAATCAAGTATTCGAGTCGTAAAAAAAATACTGATAATAATTATCCAATGTTTCCGTTTTCAGTTACAATCCTGCGCCGTCGTTGCTTCATCATCCAGAAACATCCCTACGAGACCCAATATATTGGTATCTAATTCAGTTTCTTCTTAACTACTTTACCGAATATTCTAACACACTAAAAGCATTCGATATATCACCATATCTCACTGACGAATTCAAAATAATCGAAGGAGATTTTACAAAAATCACGACATACTTTGATTATTATCAAGTTAATATAAATAAAGCTATCGAAGATGATCAACTCAGTTACGATGGAAAACCGCTGATCTTTACAGCAAGGCAGAAAAGACTGAAACATTTACCATTCTCTCTGAATTTTACTATTGAATCTAAAACTACTAGAAATTCTATAGTAAGATTATTCTTAGGCCCGCCATGTAGCGAACAAAACTGTTGGAACAAATCGCATAGATTTTTTGAATTGGACGCATTTATGTACGGACTTGTTGAGGGTTCTAACATTGTAACATGGTCCCCTGATACCTCAACGCGGTTTTCTTTCGATGATTATTTCAACTTAGAACTACCAAGAACACAGAAAAATAAGTTTAACTTATTCAAATTCCCAGAAAATATGCTAATACCTCGTGGTTCCGAAGATGGTTTGAAACTCACTTTGTTTATTATGATTACTCCTGCCGATAATATAAGTCAAACTGATTTTGTTGTTGACAGAATTATGTACAAACATTTCTCTAATGAAGTGGATACCAAGCCTTTAGGATTTCCATTTCATAGGCGGGTAAATATCTCTAAAGACATTATTTATAACAATTGTAACTTCTTTAATATCACGATATATCACAAAAAGGGCTCTATTGATAACACTGGTTACTTTTCTCCTCATTTGTCTTAATTGTTACATACCTACTTCGTGTAAATTAAAAACTAAAAATTGACGATCTCGATTATACGTAAAGGTTATTAAATGAATATTTAAAAATTATGGAATATTAATTGAATTACCTATGTATATTTTTTGCTTCCCACTGAAAAAATTTTTGTAAGGTCTTTATTGTAGGTATAATATGAACTTTGTTTACCTTTTATTTTCTATATAAGTACACATTAAACCATTTCCCTTCTGTACGGTCAGCAGTATTTTATATATTGGATAGTCATTAATACAATTATCAATATCAACATTTTTGTCGTTCCGCTTATGCTCTCCGTTCAAAATGATAAGAGTCGATTATATTCCGTCAGGCTGATCAAGTGCGGGTCAGTAGCTTTTCACAAGCTTTTTCATAACATTCTATAATGTTGTGAAAAAGTTTCAAGTGTATAGATTTCCTTCCAATATTTTTTTGCAGCGCTTCAACAAGTGATATTTAATCTTAAATCGTATAATGTGTATATATACATAATTAAAAAAAAAATCATATGAAGTTGTACATGAATTACTGTTTATGTTGGGAAATAAATCCATTACATTTATTAATATAAGTGTTGACAGACGCATGTCACGCCATCTATCTATCGCTATCAAACCTAGTATGTACTCTTAGGTGAGCAGTAAGAAAGATGCTAGTGTTTAGTGCATGTATTTATTTTTATTCGTTTAAAATAATTATGTGAGATTTAATAATTGTTATATAAAAGCTTTTTTAAATATGTGTATATTAAACTTTAATATAACACTCCTAGAAGGTTTCATACCATTAGAGGTTTGATGCCATCTATTGAGAAAAAGTGTAACTAGAAACAATATAACATGAACATGTTATTACTTTGATATGTGGTGTTTAAAATTTATGTACAATTCTTGAATTATTATCATTTAGTATTGTTAGTGTTATGAAAAGTTTAAGCAGTAAAATATATGAGTAAAGCAGAAATAGCGTTTTGTATAAAATATTAATTAAATATGTTTGGTTTTAGAGAATTCTGTGTATGAATTGATTTTAGTCTCAAAAAGATTCTTGACTCCTTATTATTATGTTGTTATATTATTATGTTAAGCTGTTTTGTTTTTCAATTATTATTAACGCAACCCGGACGTCTTAAATTTAAAAGTCGGCGTATATGTCAGTGTGGTAGTGCAGTTGAAGGCTCTCGAGTGACAATATATTATGTACCTTACTTGTAAAAGAGACTGTAGTTATTAGAAAGAGTGACACTATTATCGAATAGTGTCAGAAAAAGAAAGAAATTGGTTTTAAAATTAAATATATTTTTGATTCCTTTTATGCGGGACAATTTACAGTTACAATTCAGTGGCTGTTACACACTGGTTACGCTGTTTATATATACGAGTACACATAATTGTGTGTGCCCATCCTTTTAATGCTTCATTACTTCGTTATTGTGAGTAGAATAGTAAGGATCATTATATTTATAAGTATACTCTTCACCTTCATGGTAAATCTCAACGTCTTCGTAGAACATGTTAGGTTGCCTAAAGTATACCTCGTAGGCAGGTCGGTCCAACGGATAACCCATAGGTTTGTCATCCAAGTAATCCCTTTCAAGATCTTTTGTCTCAGGGCGTTTGTTATATGGATAGACCATAACGAACAGCTGGTATGGGAAACCATCCTTGGTACCCTTAGGTAACATGAGCCTTCTTGGCATGAAGTCATGCTTCTTCGACATATCAATAGGAATCTTGCCTTCTTCGACATATTTCATTACCTTCTGTACCGGCATCGAGTCCTCCTTGTAGAAGAAGAAGTCAGTAGAAAGTCGTTCGATCTTGTTCTGACCACGAGTGAGCTTGTGTACGGACCAGTCTAGTTCAATAAAGTTCTTCCAGTTCTCCTCAATGTTTATGGGGTAGCCGTTGGAGTCATATTTAGGACCCAAGAATAGTTTTACTACCGCATCACCTTCAACATCTGATTTAATATCAACGGTGACGGTGAAGGGTCTTTGGTTCAGGCGGGGCTGACGGACTTTGAACAGTGGGAACTTATGAGACTTGTATTCCTCCTCTGAGTAGAAAACTCCATTCGATGCGTCGTAGTCGAAGAAATCGAAGTAAGTCACCATTTTATCTGTTTGCACATTGTTGATCTTGACTCCGGTGTAATGGAGAGCGTCGTAAGTATACGGTGTTACATATTGTTTGTATTCATAAATGTAGCTAAGAATCTTGTTGTAGAGTTGGTAGAAAATCGGGTCACGCAGTGAAGTTTGGTAGAAGCTAAGAGCTGTTGGTTGGAAGGTAAATCTGGAAATAAAAGTATTTGTATAATATAATAAAAGTATTTGTTGAATTTTCTCTCTAAAACAATGTAATCGTCGCAGATACACCAGGGACATAAGCGAATTAGTTTATTAAAGTTTCTGATGCAGAAGAAAACTGCACATAGCAGCTCGAGCGAAAAGCAAATGTTTGTCAACTTACACAAACAGTTTGTAAGATAACATTTTATTTAAAAGTACTGCTAGCGCCGTCTATTTAAAAGGTAACGATAATTGCAAAACAGATGCCTTCATTAACCGAAAAAAATATCGTACCATAGAGAAAGTTTCTGTAGAAAAATGTATATTACGTTTACGAAGATATCTGAATGTCCAAAACAAAACTAACTTAAAGGTCATATGGCTAGCTTACCATAAAACGTACTCATTCATGGTTTATAAAATATAAATAGAGAACTTACTTATCCACGCTTTCACTGGCGGCACCTAGAACATGGCGAGCGGTAACTTCGTAAGAGTGATGGTATTTCCTAGGATGGACCTTGTAGATATCGTAGTTGGCTTGCCAGTAATCACCGACAAAATTAATAGATTTGAAATCACTCAAATTAATATTTTGTTGATACTGAAAAAAATACATACTTACAGTTAAGTCATTAAATTCCAATTTTGTGAATATTGTCATAGAATTTTTTTTAGTTTTGCACTTACGGCTTTGAAGTGGCCTTTCTCGAGATACTGGATGAAAGTCTTTTCGTACGTATCCAGAAACTGTAATTCCATAATGTGCTTCTTGTACGGGATTTGGAAATCATTCGGCCTTTGTGCAAATGGATAGTAATAAACCATGGGAGGATAGAAACCAGTCTTAATAGGATAACGCCAAGAGAATTCCGGGATTTCTCCTAGGCCGTTCGATAGACGCTCGAGGTAGTAGCGAGCCAAAAGTTGCTGGTAGTAATAATAGTAGGCCTCTCCGCGACGTTCTTTCATCACTGGGTATTCATCTCCATCCATCCAGAACGGGAAGTAGGCGTGGAAGTAGTAGTAGTAAGCATTCAAGCCGATGTCTTCGGTGAAATATGAAAGTTTGTACTCGTCGTTGGGGTAGGCAATAGCATCGGAATAATTGGAGTAGAATACAAAAGAGTCATTCTCCATTTCGATGCCGTGTAGATGGCCCTGTTCCTTGTTAAATAATCCATTCTGCATCTTAGTGCGGAAGAGTTTGAACCACACTGGGGCGTTCAGGAATAATTCCGGATATAGCTCGTAGGGTGCTGGAAGGACAATACCTTGGGTATCTGGACGATGGATCACGGCAATGTAGTAAGCATACAAGAACATGTCCTTATTCATGTAGACGCGAGCGTATGCCGCAGTTTTGTAGAATGTTTCGAAGTCCTTAGCGTAGAAGAACAAATGGAACAGAGCAATTGCTTGCTGCTTATATTTTTCATAGAAGATTGAGAATGGGTAAAATTTAGAGAGATATCCGACTTTTTTTAATGTCAAGAATTCTTCCACAACCTTTTTATTCTGTAATGGAATGTACATAAGTGATCATTGACTTAACATAAAACGATATTGATGACATTTAAAAAAAACGTTTAAAAATTGCTTACGGTGTAGTTGTCCATATTAGCCTCAACATCGTAATCGTTGCCGATTTTATAGTATTCAGCATTGAAATCTACTTGAGCCGGTACGTAGAGCAGAGAGATGACTTTTTTCTGTTTCAGAACGAATTCTGCGTCAACTACAAAATGCATACACATTCTCTTATAAATGTTATTAATAAATAACAGTTACTCCCAATTTCGCTGAGTTAAAGTAAGCAATAGACTTATGATTTTATTTCTAACCATAATGTTTTTTAATGACATAGTGCTTATTACATTTTTTCTTTAGTCAATAAGCTCATCACTTATTCCATTACAGGACGTAAACGTAACTAGTGAAACGTCGGAGGGTATTGCACTACTACCCGTTCGGGGATTACCTACATGTCTAGTTTTCTTGTAACTTTCGCTAAAAAACCATGTGCGCTATTCTAAAAACCGTTATTCTATACAAGAACGTTGGTAACTGATAACAAGCGCAACAAATTTACTTAAGGTCTATTCATGAACATTCAGCTAATGATCGAACAAAACACAAAGTATCGAAAACTATTTTCATGAGCTCTGTATCAAAAAGAGTGTATAATAAATCCTAATACGCAATAAATAAAACTAAAAAGTTTTTAATACATAAGATTTTACCATCGTTAACGTCCTATTAAAAAAAAAACCACCACAAACGCATTTTATCTCATCAATGAAAAAAACGGAATTGCAAGTTGCTCGATGTAAGGCCTACTAGTTCACAGACAAGTACAAATCCTAAATATCTAAACTTACAGCTGACAATAAGAGTAAAACTCTACTATTAGGACACTAATATTAAATATTTAAAATGTATCTACCATTTTATTCTTAACTGTTACGGTACGAATGGCGTACGTTATGGAACAAACATCCCAAAAAAATACTTCTATTCAACTCACCATTCTTGGTTTCGTATGTATGCGTGTTTGGAGTTGGTAAGGACACCGCTGCAGCGACGGCCAGCAGGCCCGCGAGAGCCAAGACAGTCTTCATCGTTCCCGCACCGGCCAACAATTGTACCTTCACCAGCGTCTCATCCGCTTTTGTAAACTTCGTTCACAACTTATCACCTTTGTTTATCTTAACAAAACAATAATAAGATATCGATTTATCTCCATACGGACCTCACCGATAACAAATATTTTGGACGCACTAATTAATCAAAATATACCTCAGGTTATCACCTATATAACTTTTATTATTTTTACACAGCTTCGAGATAAACTTTTGTGAAAAACATAGCGTGAAATATCTGTTACCAACTCAACAGTTGTATTCTAATTCACTAGTGCCTAATATAAAGAACATTGCACCTAATCTTATTGAATATACAAATTAATTCGAAAACTTTGTAAGCTTCAATTGTAGGTACGGTACGATCCAAACATAACCAGTCCTAAGCAGTCACAGCACTGTTTAGAATCCACTTTTAATTTTCGGAAGTTCCGGGTTTGAATACAAACTATTTGAAACAAAATATGCGTTTTAATACTTTTTATATTAAATACATCTTACTGTATGTAAGAGAGGAAATCTGCACACCTTTGCGGCCTCCATAATGTACCTACTCTAAAGTTTGCCAACACGCGTGGCCTGGGTGGCAGACGGTCTTTCATCCCTCTCATTTTAAGACGAAACCCGTGGGTCTGTCATTATAGTACCACGCTTAGATATCATCAGTGGAATGATAAAAAGATTGATGATGATCATGATGATATCAAAACGGAGTTGAAGTCGAAAAAGTTCAAGTGTGTTGTCATGGTATCCTCATATAACTTGTAAATTTACGATAATGAACATGGAAAGGAATGACTGCCTCGTTGGTCGAATGGTTGCAAGCGCGACTGCTGATCGAAATGTCCCGTGTTGAAATCCGGGTCGGGTACTACTTACATGATTTTTCTAATTTGGAATTTCTAGCAATAACTCGGAGTCTGGACCTGTGCCCGATGTATGGTAATAGGCTCACCACCTATTCAATGGGACTTAAATGTAACTGGTGAAACGCGGGAGTGTATGATACTCCTCTGCCTACCCGTTCGGAGATTACAGACGTGATGTTACGTTTAAAGTTGAAAAATTTCTAGATAGACTACCTCATTGTTTGTAATTGCAGAATACTAACAGGGACAGTTTAGCTAGTGACAGTTTAGTCCCTTTTCTCACATTTGTACGGGCAGCAAGAGAACGATAAGAAATAAAGACGTATCTGTAAAGGTCAAGGTTAATAATTATTCACTTAATTTTATTTGACACCTCCAATGTTTCTGTCTATACCATGTTTCGTAGACGTGGATTACTATTTCTTTTATTTTTTAGAACTCGGGATGTAAAGCAGTGACAGTTCAATAAGTGATTACAGATAACATAAATTTCTGATAATAAAAGTTTATTAAAGGTAGGTATGTATATTACAATAAACACTATATCAAATTAAAAACTCGTTCAACATTATCTTCACTCATTCAACCAACTTTTGTATATTACTTTATAAATAATAAAGGTCTCACTTAAAAAATGACTTTTGAAGGGTAGGTAGTCTTTTATTAAACAATTGGCGAAGTTGTTTTTGGAAGAATAGCTGTGATTGAAGCTTAGAAGAGGAATGGAAGGATGGTTCAGTAAGTAAATGAGGTTTTGGTAATGGTTCTTATTTACTGATCCGTATTTATTTGTGCCAATATAATACAATCATTTTTCTCATGAAATTTGTATTGACTGGTAAATATCGTCACACAACAATGGAAAATTATTACATTAGTCATTATAAACTGGTCCCATATTGCAATTATTCTTTCATGTGTATATCTCAGAAATTCGAGAAATATTATTCAATTGTGGTATTATCTGAAAAGTAAAAATTAGTGTTACAAAATTGTATTGTTACATTGACTAATTTATTTTTATTATACAATATTTTTTAACTTTGTACATACTTGAAATTCAGATTTCCTTTCTTCTTTATAATGCTGACAGTTTGGAACATGGACAAATACATGAAATACAAATACAAATCATCAAAGACAAATACAAATCATCCTCATTATCTATGCAACAAGTTTCTATTCTTTAAATAAAATAGATTTTCATATTTTGGGTCACAAAGTTACTTTAGACGCAACTATCCATAGTTTATTGCAGTAACAATGTAATTCAGAATATGTTGTGATATTAAAACATTTAGAATAGGCAAGAAATTTACACAATTACAATGAGCACAGGGCGCTCATTGAGGGAGGCCTACATACAGCAGTGGATTAAAATAGGCTGATGATAATGATAAAGAAAATTAATGACTATTGTACAATTGTAAATGATTAAGATACATATGTTTGTAAGGTTCTCTTCAGATCCGTTTAATTTTTATAGAACTTGTATTGGATTATCTTTGTGATGAGTAGTATGTCAT
>DWME01009286.1:0-11031 GCA_018244795.1 Parelbella ahira ahira | reverse complement strand
GTTTCATACTCCTCCATCCGCGCAATTTTCGTAAAAAGGGGTACAAAGTTTTTGCTTCACGTATTAATATAATAATTATGTACAGGCATGAAGCTAGTTTTTCTGAATAATGCAACACTAAAATTTACCTTCTTAACATTAGCAGCGATTTTAGGCGTGCTCTTGACATGTTTGTTTTCACCTGGTTGCTTCTTCTTTTTCTTCATAACCACATCCGTTTTCAATTTCACATTGTTCTCTTCTGTCTCCGAGTTCTCACAGCTGGCTATTGATGTGTCATTAAGGAGCAGGTCCTTTCTCGAGTTGGTGATGGCCCCATTGTTACTCTGCTCTGACAATGTCTTTATCCAACCGACCGGAGTCTCCGAGTCAATGTAGCATGGTCCTTCGTCCTCACTCGATACTATCTGAGTCGGTAGCTCTCTTGGTGTGCGCTCTCTAAAAGTGTATAAGAGAGAGTTAGACGTTACAAAGATTGCAATGAAAATAATAATATCCTTGGACATCTCCACACATGCCATCTGATTCCAAATGACAATGCGGCCCGTAGACAAGAGCTGTATTGCCCTCCATAAGGTGGGCTTTGATATTTTAAATCATCCACCCTATAGTCCAGACCTGGCTTCGAGTGATTATTATCTCTTTCCAAAAATGAAAATAGAGCTTCGTGGAAAAAAGTTTTCCACAGACGAAGTTAAGGGTGCAGTTTCCTCGTATTTTTCCGATAAGGACAAAACATTTTTTTATGAGGGTTTAAATAAGTTAATAGAAAGATCTGAAAAATGTATTCGTCCTAAAAGATAAATATTTCTTTCCCAACAGACATCTATTTAGTTAAATTTAATGCTCAAGTATTGAAAAAATTACCAAGTTTGTTGTAACATAGGGTAGGTAAAGAGATACCTTGACTTAGCCCTGTTAATAGGTTTGTTCGGACTGGATTTTGTTTGTTTCTTCGGCCGGTCGACATTTGCATCCGAGCTAGATTTCACAGAAGTTTTGCTTGTTGAAGCGATTAGCGCCTTTTGAAACAACTCCATCGTGTCTGCGGAAAAGATTTGAAAATGACAACCTCATAAGAGTTTAAATACAGATGCAATAATTACAATGAGTGCAATAATTACCTATAATTATAATATATAATTTTCACTATTTAAAATAATTCTGGATTTTTTATTTTTATTTTAAAATAATTTTATATTATTTAAAAATAGACTGAAGTAGAACATCTAAAATAGACTAAAAATTAATGGACTTTATAGTTATATTTTGAAAAAAGTTAATCTGACAACAGTTTAGTTTACAATTAAGAAATGATCTTTACTAAAAAGCAATATTAAGGCAATAATTAAGTAACAATTTTGCTTACCATACACCTCTATACTGGCAACCGTTTCATGTACTCTCTTGACCTCCTTATATGTAGGTTTCCTGGTGGGGAAGGGAAGGGCTCGCACATGCAGGTCATCTCTACTTATCGGAGAGTTCTTCCCGAACAACGCTGCTTGATTCATGGAACCCACAGCACGGTAAAGCACCAGCGAACACCCCACTAGATCCTTCTCCCAACTTGCCATTATTTCTTGGACATGCTGTAAGTAATAAAGATACATTAACTTCATACAAACTGAAAAGTCAGTAGCAGTGAACAAATTTAATTGTGATGTTATTCAAAGTGAAATAAATAGTCTGTATACTGATATAAAGTCATCATCCATTTTAAACATTGGCAAAATTAACAGAGTTGCCAATGTGTTGCTTGGTTTTGTTTGTGATTCACACAATACATATTTATAATTTCCCTAGAAAAATAATATACTTACTATGTAATGTTATCTATCAATACCTGTATCATATTTTGTACTACAAATTTAATATTTTTGAGCTATTCACCTAAAAGTCAAATAATGTTGTGGTGCTCTCTACAATGAGGATAACACCTGTGCATGATGCATTGTATGTTTAAGTTTGTATAGCCATATACATTTCTCTCTTTGATATGAGTTTTAGTTTTTTGACTTTTTAATTTTCAGTTGATAATATATATTTTCATAATTAATTTGGATGTAACTGAACGATAAAACTTTAAATTTGACTAACAAGAGATGTCTTGTAAAATGACAAAAGAAATTGTGTTGAAGACAGCATACCTCTAAGAACTGGGCTTGGTTGTACCTTCTGAGGCTTGCACCAGCTGACCTTGGAGCGTTCCCGTGAGAGTCCCTGTTCAGCTGAGCTTGACCTTGACCACGCCTCGTCACATATGAATGCATGGTCTTATGGATTACAGCCACACCACCTAGGAAGGGTCATAATATTTGCTTTTTTTTAAAATTTGGCTTTAAAAACTCAAGTGAGTTTAGTTTAGCTCACTTGGCAAAATATATAATCTAGCTAGTTACTTTTGTATATAATATGTCTTGGATGTCAACCATTTAAATAGCCTTACCATATTGCATAGTAGCTTCTACCTGATATTAAAGGCTGGATGTGACAAGCTGATTGTTGGTGATCTATGTCCAGCTTGAACTGAAATAGACCGATGATGATAATGTGCTGGTGTATGGCAATAGGCTCACCACCCACTCCATGAGACTTAAATGTAATTGGAGAAATGTGGGAATGTACTTCACTCCGCTGCCTACCCTTTCGGGGATTACAGGTGATATGTTATGTTTATGATGATGATGATGTTAGAGAGTCTAAAAGCAAAATATATGCTGACGCCTTATTGTATGTTGGTGAATATACTAATTAGAAACCTGTTATTTATGAGTCAAAGGTTACAAAATTCAGTGCTGTCTCAAAGGGTAACAAAATGAGACATAAAACAGACAAGATGTGGTTGCTAAATGTACGATTGGAAGTGTTTATATATTATAATGGTTTACTGTATTTAGTATCTCCACTTGTTAGGTTATTGGGGATTACTGCATTCAAACTAGGAGTTAAAAAAATATCTGACGGTTTTACCGGAGAAGACTGCGCCCGCAAAATGTCCACCTGACACCATGAGAATTGCCCAGCGCTGGAAACCCGGTATTAAGAGCCGCCGACAGCGTTCCATCCACGTACTACCATCCCCATCAGTGGACAAATCTTCCTGGAAATTCAAACTGTTTAATCAATTGCAAAAATTTAACAGAGATATTTCACACTCCATGCTTAGGAAGAGCCTAACTTGTAAGAGCAGGGTCGGATTTGGAAGTCTGGTGGCCCTAAGGCTATGAAGGAGTGGAGGCCCCTAATTATTAATTATTTTCCAAATAAAACAAAAATTTTATTTCTGCTTGATCAAATCAAAAATGGATGGTAAATTGAAATTGCAAACAGGGTTTTCTGATATATGTATAAGCATGTAAGTCCATATTTACCTTTTTGTGATGCAATATACATCTATAAATGCAAAACACCTGCCCAGCTTGGTTTGTATAAAATGCTTTGCAATGTCTGGTAGCTGCAGCGAACAAGTCGCTGCTTGGGTTGGACGGCTGACTAGTCTCCTCTGTCTCTGAGTCACTGCCGGATATACTTGAGTCATCTGTGATACAATACTATGTGATCATAGTGCCATATGTACAAATTATTTGTAAATATTGTAGGGATTAAACTATGCTGATACCTATTACATTCAAAACACTTATAAAGGATAAAGATTTTCAAAAGTTTAGTAAGATTTATTGTTACAGACATAGTAATTGCACACAGATTGCAACAAAGGTAAAGAAGGCAGCAATCAACAACTCAGCAGCAGCATCCTGAATTATCATACCACCCATAACATTGTAACATTTTAGAAGGGGATGGAAAGAATGTTAAAAGTGGTGCTAGTATGAATTTCTGAATCTGAATTGAATTTTAAAATAAAAAGATCATATTATTTCAATTTTTAAGGTATTTGTCTAAATATTTTGTCAAGATATTAAATGTCAATGAAAGAGATTGTAGGTTAGTTTGTGCATTAAACAGGTTGTTTAATTACGATGTACTGCTATTAATATTGTTACTATTCTGACAGAGGTAGTCATAAATTAGTATGCATGGTGCAAATGTAACTGTTATCAAAACCAATTTTCAAATATAGAACTAAAGTTTTTGTTCATCATAAAGATAGTGATAAGCGAATGCTTCTGGAATCAGAAGCATATCAGGTTTGTGAGGATAAGCAATATTTCGCAAATTCTTATAAAACACTCCTGCCAACATTTCCTTCTCCAATACTGCTGCTCAATAGAGATATATCTCAGAGCATTTTGTAATGACAATTACCTTGTCTAGAGTTAAATTGTCCAAGTGAAAGTGGTGCCTTTCCAAACAGTTTTCTTTTCAAGTTGTGTGTGTGCCAATGCTGCTTGTAGTGAGAAGTTTGCTGAGCACGAGATTCAAATGGGCCCACACCACAGCATGAACAGCAATTGCCATCAGATGCTCCATTCAAGGTCAATGCATTCAGTCTTTTGAGAACACTCACTTCATCCACTGTAAAAAACAAGCTGTTATCAGAGAAGTATTTGAGGACATATCAGATTGGAATAGGGTAATTTTCAATTCAAGTGTTAATGCAAGTTATTAAACCATGTAAGTCAAAATTAGGTAGTAGTAAATATGAGTAGACTTCAATTATAAATTGAAACAGTATTAAAATACATTAAACATTTTATAAATACAATACACTAGCTTTTGCCAGCGGCTTCACTCACATTGAATTTAGTGTGCATCATAAAGTTTGTGGACATGGTTAGTGTATAACATTTTTATACTCATGTTGATAACTATGTATTGAAATGTTCATAATTAAATAATATCTGTTCAACACATTGACCAATTTTAATGATGTAAAGACAAAAAGTTGTCTACTTGAACTAATAATGAAATATTTTAATTTCATAATTTCATATTCACATGAAAAATTTTTTCTCACTTTGTCTCAGGACAATCAGGTACAGATTTTCTTTGTCTAATACTGATTTAAACATTAAGAAACAACCTTGTTAGAGGAGTGATTGCAAGTGTGATTGTTGGTCGAGACAATCAGGGTTTAACACAGCATAAAACAAACTTTTCAAAGGAGTAGCATACTCCTCGGCACCTTTATATACAATTATATTGTACAAGTTGGTTAGAGGTTAATAATTGTGAAAATACGATAATCTATTTTATAATGTTATACGATACTAAAGACAGCATGTAATATTGTGCAATAACATAAAAATCATATATTACACATTAAAGATATTCCACAAAATAGAATAATATCTTATTTTTTATTATGTATTTGTTGATATTAATAATAGTATAAAATGGTTGCAAATGATTAACATATTCATATAACTCAATACTAACAAATACACAACTTCGCAACTGCTTTTGAAGCAATGAAGATCGTAATCTGAAATAAACCAATACAAAAACCTTTGTGCATACCTATTTGATGTGATTCCGTAATCATACATGCTGCTACTCTTAGACCTTTAATTATCTTTTCAAAATCGTCCAGTTCAAACACTCTCACAATTCTAGGTCTAACGATGTCTTTAGGTGATGCCATTTTGAACTAAGTTTTTACGATACCATCAAGATATTACTTATTTCACACACACACAAGAACCCAGATTCTTTTTATCTTTGTAACTTTTATGCAATGGAAAATATAAAATGAGTGTAAAAATTTTGAATTACGATATAACCTAAACTATTCACATTTGACAATAATGTCTAATGAGTGACACTTGTGTTTCAAATATGACTGATGACACTGACAGGAATAGTCTTCGTGTCAAACATGGCAACTTTGTCAGATGTCAGTAGTTTGTACAAGTACAGCCGATAAAATTGTGATATTGCTACATAGCATTACCTTTTTATAATTTTGGTATTTATATTATTGTGATTAATTTAATATGAGTGTAAATTTGTTGATACATTAAATTTTAAAAGGTTCAGGCACATCATCATCATTAGCTTACCTTTGTCCTCTGCTGGACGTAGGCCTCTCTAATAGTATGCCACTAAGGTCGTCCTTCAGCTCTGCGAATCCAACCACTGCCGCCACTTTGTGATAATCATGACTTTAATGGATATTAAAATGCTTATTTATAAAAAGTTTATGTTTGCAATTCCCACATGACAGAAGTGAGCCTTTTGAAAAGTAGCCTTCAAGACTTCTGAAAAGTTGAGATGGTTATAAAGTATCAAGAGTATCCTAATAGGATAAATGTAAAGTTTATTATTTTTTACCAAGCTTAAAAATAATTTTATATTGTAATGTAAAATTATATTAAATAATATTTCTAATTTCCAATTCACAAAACTTTTCATGAAATGCTTTCCATGAAACTAATCGCATTGATTTCAATGCATATTATTTCGTCTTAGAGAATGATTCTTTGATGTTTTAAAATGCAACATGATTTGCAGCATGAAATGCAACATATACCTTTATTCAGCAAATATTTTAGATAAATAAAGAAAAAAAGATGTTCTAATTAACTTTCAGATAAAAATTCTAAGGTGTGTGTAGTCTGCCAATCCACATTTGGCCACTGTGGCAGACTATGCCCTTAGCCCTTTTCATTATGAGAAGAGACCCATATTCTAACAGGGGATTATAGTAAGTAAAGTAAAGTAAGTAAGTAGGATAAAGTAGCCGAACATTAATAAAAATTAAATTATATACTTGTCAGTCATACTGCTACTGCATGATAGATGGCGGTGGTAGTAATTCGTTATAGAAATTAAATAGAATAAAATTGTTAATGCAATGTTAAACATACAAAGTATTTTTAAATAATATTATACGTATATAATACAACATAATTTCATATTGATATAACGTTTTGTGTTTTGTGATATCCATTTATACTTTTGTAATATTTCTACTGATTTTTATCAAAAATACTGTCATTGTGTAGTTTGAATAGATTTTCAAATTTTAGGCTTGAAATCCCGGCATCACTGTGTTTTCATACCGCTTCGTTTATGTAAGCAAAATCGTGGCCACAGGACGTACCTATGTAACAAAATATGTGGCAAGATTAATTTTTACACAGAATTGACTGAAATATAACTTATACGTTTTGTAAAATCAGTAAAAGTGTTGGCTCTTTTTGTATGTAAAAATATTACAATATGAAATTACGTTTTTGATTCAACCCAAACACTAAAATAGTATTATGAGCACCGCACTATTCGCTAAGAGATGGCGCTGCACTGACGTAACAAACTGCGAAGCAATCTTTCATGAATGAAACCTTTTTCGTATTTATGGACTTAGCAGTCTTTTAAAACAGGCTAATCCGAATATTATATTGTTAACGCAATGCAAGGACTTTCTGACCCCAACTCTTTTTAACTCCAGAGGGGTTGCTCTGCTGTCAAAATGAGAAGAGGGTTTGTTTCGTCCAATATGATGTAATATATAGATACGACGTGACACCAAGTTCTTATAGCGGTGAAATTCCATAAGAGGTCAATGAAAAATAGCGTCTAACCAAGTATTTGCAGGATTTATTCTTGTATATATATAATCGGAATCTCGGAAACGGTTTTTAGGATTTTCTTGAAATTTAGTGTGCAGGAGGTTTCGGGGGCGATAAATCGATCTAGCTAGGTTTCATTTTTAGAAAACGTCGTTTATCCCTGTTTTTAGACAATGAAAAACAGCTGCAATATCATTAGAACCAGAGGACCCCGGTTCGAGTCCGAATGTCTCCAGTCCGATCATTTTTTTCCCTTTTTTTAAGTTCCTTCTTTTGTGAGAAAAACTTTTATTTGGGGCCTTAATCAACGCATCTAATTCGTATATAAGAAAAAAAAACAAAAAATTACCGAGCTAAGTTGCGTCATCCAAGTAGGATACTATCATTTAGTCGCATCGCACATAAGCAATGTACTATTGTTGGTTGGTTGCTATTATAAAGAAACGTACCTGGTTTTCGATGTTGTACTGGACTGCACTATATTATTTATTTTCTATAACATGATATAAATAAAAATTTATTAATGATAAAAAGTGTTTTTTGACAAAGACCTACACGTCTTTGTACCTATTTATTTTGTTTCAGTCAAATATAAGATTCATTTATATCCTGTTAGGTTTGTTCTCCGTTAATTTCAGTTGTTAAACAACAACGGCTCCGTTATTTTCAAGTGTGTTGTAGGCACATGTACGAGACCATCTGTTATAGTCAATATCCTACCACGGCAAATAAGACAGTTATGGGAAATATACCTAGTCTGGCTGAATATCCCAAATATCATTAAGTATACAGAGAGTTCTTAACTTCAAGTAGGTACTTAGTTTGCAAACCGGTATGCTTACTTGTATCCCATAAACTAAAGAACAAATTTTCTTTTCAGCTACACACTAAATTTGATTTCTCGATATTAACTTTCCATTCTTGGCGTCGCTGCAAGACATCTCTTTGAGCGCAAAGCAGCGCCAGTGTACAAAATTCACTTACTATTATTTTTGTTTCTAATAGATTTATTATCTGTGTACAATTTTTTAAATAAATTAACAAATTCCAACGATTACCAAACGTGATGTTTGACACATGTAGCTACATGATTCTATTGTATGCTATTTGCTGCTGTCTGAATGTCTGATACAATTATTAGGCAAACGGACTCTACTGAAGCTACGTTATAAAGCATTTCACATTAAGTCGTTCGGGAACGCAATAAAATGAAAAACACCTCTAATTTGTAAATTATCAGTATCTTACCAAACTTAACATAATGACTTAAAGATATGAAAATAGTAAGAATCTATATTCAAAAATTCAAAGAAATAGGTATACGACAAATTTCCCAAAGTTGAACCATATGTATGGGTATAAATTAGTCTGCAGAGATTTGGTGCGATTGTGAAATATTTATAGGTTGTACTTTCTCATTTTGTCGAGGATTTGTAAATTAGTTTTTTCAAAATTTTTGTGAACGTAAAAACCCCTTTTGATTCCAAATAACATAGATTTAGTGTCTTCCGAGCGCTATTATCCAATTGTACTAGCGCACGGTAAGACTGTAAATGTTGTTATGATTTAGGTATAATGTTCAAACCACTGGCTTAAGCGTTAGTTTTGAAACAAATTTCTTTACAAGAATTCTGAACCATCTACTTACCATCAACATACTTACTAACAACTTAGGTATAGATTATATTTATATACATCATTTTATATCTACAAACTGTAACTAATTAAACCTAAAAATTACAGTGCATTGGAATTAATTAGAAACATATCATAACTACAATCGCATTACCTACGCTACATAATTATATTCTTGTTAAATTGAAGGCAGTTTCGAGCGAAAAGCTTCGCATTGATACATTGACGAAGATAAAAAGAAAACGAGCAAGAGAAAATCTTTGATAAACATATTTTCTATGCGATCTGCGATTACATAATGATATATGTAATATAAGGGGCATCTACGATGAGCTGTTATTATCAAGATGTAACACCTTTTTTTTTTGTTAACGGGGGGGAAACCTTCAAAAGGTACCCAATACCATGGGAGTGATACCGGGTTATGTGGGACTTTTACCGCACTAAAACCATGATGTAAAAATAATAACCAAAACTATGATGTAACACCTACCAAATCATTTTGGGAGGAAGATTTGTCAGTTGGCCAGATATATGACACTGTTGAAAATGCTAGAAACAAAACTATAATACATGAAACAACAGAGCTTTGGCATGTGAAATGAATGACAAATAATGTTACAGTTATTCCTATTTTTTAATGTTAAAATATTAAAATATTATACGACAAGAATGTTTAGTTTAAGGGGAAGGCACTTTATGAGTCAACGCCCCCGAAGCAACAGTTTGGCTTGAATCCAAAGCACTACCCAAGTTTTGAAAGTTTCCTTCTGGCGTCCTGTACAGCTGCCACATGCTCAGTATTAAATATTATAACGCACTAACATTATCCCATTTATAACATTTATCCCATTCGCTTTTACCATTATGTTCATTTGGTATTCTCCCTTTTAATGCAAATAGAAATGAGATTTCTCTATCATGTTCTTTCTAAAATTTTAGATATTTTTGTCAAGTGCACATTCTGTTCCACAGAGCGGAGTAAGAGTTAGACATTACGTAGAAACAAGCGAAGAACCCGTAGACTAACGTTGTGACAAAGCGGTATACCAGTAATTTAAAGTAGATTGATAACGATTGATCTCATCATAAACAACTGACCATAATCAATATATACAGTTATTTTGAGTTGTGATAGAATATACATATTATGTGTGAACAGTTGATGTGTCGCAGTGACCATTAAGCACTTTTGTATCGTCGTATACTGGGGCTACGTAACTGGGGCTATAATCGAGTAAAGTAAAATGCCACCTCTTTTTATGGTGTTGTAACAATGTCAGGCGCCACCGGATTTTGAAGTCTGCATCGTTGCTAACCATTACACTTACGTGAAAAAACTAACTCATCTATAAAATAATAATTAGTAATGAATATTTATCTCATCTTAATTATATGAAACAATTCTACAATAACACAAACTGAAAATTTCCATCATTTACTTTATCTCAACACCGTCAAGTCAATTAATTATCTGGTCCTCGGATAATGACCTATTTGGTAACAGTTCAAGAAACCATAAAATACGTGTGTACTGTACTAGTTCATTTTCTACGTGGTTAAATTTGACGACCCCTAAATAATCGACTTCTTATGCCCTAACATTCAAAGATACAATTCCCCAATACAGCAGTGACAGGCTAGTGGTTTACAACGTGCGTTATAAGATTAAATATCACTGGCTATAAAAGCAAAGGAAAACATTGTGAGAAAACCTGAACAGCTTACTGTTAACAATTAACCAGAGTCATGTGTTCCAACAGTGGAATGATAAATGGGTCGTGAATGAGAGCAATAAGGGTAAGTCTAGGGCACAGTGCAGTGATAGCCTAGTGGTTAACAATTCAGCCTCTCACTCCGGGGGTCCTGGGTTCAAATCCATGGCGCGCACCTCTTTATAAAAGTGCGTTTTAAGTTT
>DWME01009285.1:0-11033 GCA_018244795.1 Parelbella ahira ahira | reverse complement strand
CTGGTGAAACGTGGGAGTGTACTACACTCCTCTGCCTACCCCTTCGGGGATTACAGGCGTGATGTTACGTTTTTTTTTAAAATTAGATCAGTAATATTTTTGGAGGGATTTGAGGGGTAACGTGGGGGAGTGCGAAGTCCCGGGAATCGGGGATAAGCACGGTTCAGTAGAAAACAATAATAGAATTTATTTATCAGTGCAATGTTACCCTGGCAATAGACTCACAACCTTTTCCATTATGAAACGTAAATGTAACTATTGAAACGTGGCAGTTTTCTACACTGTTCTGCCTACCCCTTCACCGATTACAGGCGTGACTGCAACCAATGACCTTAAATACGACCTTCCGCGTAGTTTGTGGATAATCTCCCCATCAGTAATGATGGAGTCAGAATTAGTTTTTCCGACAATTACGCTTACGGTATTTCCATGAACTGACAATTAGGTGGGTTTATAGAAAAGAGACAAAAGAAACCATAATAAATACGGATGTGAGCCTGCGATCTTACGACTGTAAACAAAGACAAGTACCTTTCTGAAATAGGAATACTTGTGACGCTGGCGGGATTTAAATTCAATATGTACTAACTGTAAGATATTTCCAAATATTCCTAGGAAAATACTATCCCTATATCACTGTATAACCAAAAAAAAACGAAACATTACACCTGTAATTCCTGAAGGAGTAAGCAGAAGAGTGAAGTGCATTCCCACGTATCAACAGTTACGTTTTACGTCCCCGGGAATAGGCGGTGAGCCTATTTTAAGACCATTAACAACGAACGCCAGCAAAATCTGATATATACTTATACAAAATTGCAAATACCCTAATATTAAAATCGATAAGTCGCAGTGTATAAAGTATTGGGTACATGTGTGATCACCCTACTGTAAATTGAGTTAAAGTTGATGTGAACGCTAACGCAGATTCTCCTGCCATCAATTATGAATGATTGTTGTAACAATTATAGTGGTGTTGTTTTCAGCATAATAATAGTAATAAACGTAAAATTATTTTGGTGATGACGCATTTGACGTAATTTGAATTGTCGTAATTAAGAGTCGTTACTGATTATAATTGATAAATAAATAATAATTATAACTTCTCTATTACAATCGATTGTTTAATTGATGTATCCGTTACTACTTGAGACTTTTATTTTCTTAATACAAACCGAGTATAGAAATACGCATATTGTGATGAAGACGCGTTTTGTTGTGTCGTAATTTAAAGTGTTGTAATTTGAAGTGTCGTAATTCAATGTTTATTCGAAACATTTCTACGACAACTCGTCTTTAATGAATTTATCGGCATCGACAAGCAATCTTTATTTTCTCTGTAAAAATCAGGTACTAAGGATATTCTGTATATAGCCATGTTAAAATTCATATAATTTCCAATAATTATGATGATATTATCGTATGTCGTATTCTTAAATATCTTTTATCTAAAAAAAATATATATACTCACTAAACTATCTTTCACTTTGTTATAGGCCTTACAATAGCATTTGTTTGTAGATTTTGGTAGGTAGGGACATACCCACACTTCAAATGATGATAACACGTACACTGCATTGGTGAAAAAAAACAAATATTTTTGGCTTACAAGTTGTCTGGTATATTTAGCTTGATTTTTTCTCTGTCAGTGATTGTTTTGATTATAATCTTTTGAGAAAAAGAACTGTCTTAAACCATTAAATCTAATTTTTTTTTCACAGATTGAAAAATACAGTCGACTCTCGAAAAGAAAAAGGTAATAACCGATCTCAACACCATTAGACCGTTAAGGTATGTTCACACTGTCCTTTTTGACACAATTATGTTATGCTACAAATCATTTTAGTGAATAAGGTAACAATTAATGCAAAGACCAATTGGAGTGCTAGTAATATTTTAACGTGAGTTATGGGTTCAATAAAATGCCATGAGTTTAGTTGTTCCAGTTCCTTTAAAAGTTCCTTAGCAAAAGACGAAGTGATGTGATGTACAGGTAATCCTCCTATAACACGGCATCTTATAACACGGTTTCGCTATAACACGATTCGTAACTTGTGGAAATCCTCGTATAACACGGCATCCTATAACATGGTTTCGCTATAACACAATAAGAAAACAGCAAAAACTTTTGTACTGAGACTAAATAAGATAAAAAAAATTTAAGTCCATAAAAATTCGAGTAACAAATATGTTTTAAGACGCTAAAATAATGGGTCCCTGTCTGGGTCTCATATAACACGGTTTCACACAACACTGCATTTTCTAGGAAACGAACTACCGTGTTATAGGAGGGTTACCTGTATTAATTTAGAACTGATCGAACATAAATGTAGACGTATTCATTGACAATTTTAAATAAAATGCTTAAATTCAATTGATTTTCTTAAATGAATTAATACGAATAATTATGTACATAAAAACAACATAAATCTGAAAAACATATAACTACCCACCGTGTAATATTTTCTCATATGAAAAAGTTTTAATTTATTAGTTATAACACATTGTAAATATTCATGTGCGATATTTTATAACAGAAACGATGAGTAATAGACGTATTTCTTTTGTGATTGTATTAATATTTAGTTTACTTCTCGTAAGCGATTGTACAATTTTATAGGAAATATTAATAAAAATCTTAAGTAATATTTCTTTACTAATTTAGTAATATTACATTAAATAAATTAACACATATCATATTTTTCAGACGAGGATCCTTCCAAAGGCTATAGCAATGTTGTTCTCGGTTCTCATTTATGTCATCTACTACATGGTGTACACCATTCTCCTGGCTGTCGCTGGGCTCTGGTGTTTCGAAGAATGTTTGCTAACGGAAGAAGAAGAGTACGATTTCATCAACCAGCATCGGGGTATGCCGTTTTGAACTGCGGTCCACCGGTTTTTGACTTCGGGCTATTCATTCTACTGAACATTCGGTAAGCATTTTTGATACTATTTACAAGAAATATTTACAAAAAATATTTAAAAAGTAAGTACTAATATCTGAGAATTCACATACGGCATACCAATGCCAAACTAGCCAAACCCTATACTGTGATAACAAGGCAGCTGATTATTGTCATCATCATGAACACCAACCCTTTTATCGTCCCACTGTTTCCACAATATACCTCTTAAAATTAGATGCATGAACACCATAGCCCGCCATGTTGATAAAACAAATTGGCAGATACGATTTCCTCTAGAAGACATTATAGAAAATTCTAGAATAAAGATTTCCATATAAAATATTCTTTCAACATACAGCAACAGGCAATAAACAATGTTTAATCATAGAAATGCAAATCTCAGATTACCAATTTGAACTCCTGCCCTCGGATTTGATACCGCAAAAGCTAAAATCTCTAGACTATTCATAATTCCTATCAAATAAATTATTTGTATTGCTAATATTGAAATTAGATTCGTTGCACATATCCGGTAAGAGTGTACGTGTGTTTGTTGCGTTTAATTGAAAGGAAGGAGGAAAGGAATTCGTAACAAACATACAGGATAAATGTTTACAACGGATTACATCGATGCCGCAATTACCCGGTTATCGAATTCAGTTGAATTATCCAATCCATTGTTACTGGTTTTAACGCATCTATTAATTGGATAATAATATTCACGAGTAAACTGTCAAGTAAACGTAACATCGTGCATGTAATTCCCGTAGTACACTACGTTTAACCAGTCACGTTTTACGTCCGATAGATAGGTGGTACGCCTATTTCCACACACCGTGCACAGATCCAGACTCCCTGCCCCTACTAAAATATTTTTACTATAAAATCTAAGTTACAAAAACTAAATTAGAAAATCAAAGTTAGAAAATCCAATAGTATCCGACCCGGGGGATTCGAACCAAGGACCTCTCGATCACTTGCCGCACTTTGCAACCACTTGACCAACGAGGCACTTCAAGGAGGCACTTCAACTGTCAATTACTTGCGTCATTTCGATTTAAGTCTACCCAAGAATGAGTAAAATTGTTGTAAGGCTAGCTTATCTCGTACGTAACTGCAGATCTACTAAATTGCTCTATTCCCGTCTTCGTCCAAGAGATCGCGCCACATATCCCAAGATTTTTTATTATTATTATTGACCAAACTTCAAAGTTACTGCGTTTACAATATCTGCAACGCCCTCACTATTGTTCCAAATAAATATGAAAAGTAATGAGATATTTTCACGTGGGAGAATATTCCCTGTGCATAACTATATTCAAAGTAAATAACATGTTTAAAAATTAAAAAAAAAATCAACACCAGTGAACTCCAGAGCCATCTGTTATAATATAAAGAAAAGAAAACAATTAAATAGTATTACGTGGACTATTTGTTGATAAGATTCTAAATTCAAAACTTGAGATCAGACAGTAATAATTGCTAGTGCCTCATGGCGAATATGATTACGATGTTTGTGCAAAAACGACAAAAACCTACGTTTGACAGTTCTTTTTTTCTTTTTTGACGTCAATACGTCAAAAACAAAAAAGGGGTCATCAGTATCCTAACCTGCAGGGAAGCATAGAGTAACACCAATGACAGAGTGTAAAGTTTTAAATTACTTGCATTTCTTAACTTTAATATTCATTATTAATATGAACAATTAGTCCCGAATGAAGTAAAATATAAATGTTTAATTTTAATCTAGCGCCGTTTATTCTATTATTAAATGTAACATGTTACAACTGTGAAGAAAGATATCGGGCTATACTAGCGTCTGAAAGTTCTACAAAATTTACTCAAAAGACTTGGCAGACTATGTATAATATATACCCAGTGACACTTGGCTGGAATAGTACTCCTTTTGCGGAGGGTTTCATGACCAACGGTGAAATGATAAAATGTGTTGATCATAACAATAAGTTGTATAATGATGCAAACATTTAACTAATACTATGACTGACATTCTTGTTATTCACTTTATTTAAACTTTTACTTAGTGTAATTTGAAAAATATCTGTAAGACTTTTTTTTTAGTTACATATATTTTAAGTTGCGACTTACAATTTATGATTACGTATGTTTAATAATAAATAAGCAGTAACCGGTTAAATTTTGTGAATAAATAAATGTACAATGAAATGTTTAGTTATAAAAATATATTTTTAAAATAATACATTCATTGACTGCCTCGTTGGTCGAGTGGATGCAAACATGACTGCCGATCGGGAGGTTCTGGGTTCAAATCCCGAGCTGGGTACTATAGGATTTTTCTAATTTAGTATTTCCTAGCCTAGAGTACCTATAGCAATAGACGCACCAACTATTCCATGAGACGTAAACATAACTGTTGAAACGGACTACTGTACTACACTCCTCTGCTTACCTCTTCGAGGATTACAGGCGTTATGTTAAACATGATTTCGACTTGTTAACATGATTTCGAATAAAACTCGTAATAATAGATGAAGTCATAATCGAAAAGTCTCATCTCATTCTACAAACTAACCTTCATAATATATGTAATGAATAATATTTAATTAACCTACTTTAAAGAAAAGTGCCAATGTTAGCCACCGGACGATACAAGGTTCGACCCCCACTTAGCATTAAATTAAACTTAATTTTCTCTATTTTTGTTTAGTACTCTGTGGCACTCCGTTATATGAAGTTCAGTTCAGTTATTGTATATAGGAAAAATATAAGATCGTTTTAACTTCAGTCATTCACGGACATTACATATGATTTACAGTGAAACAGCAGATATAGAATTTTCTCTTTAAAACTTAGTGTATATGTTAAGTTTCTGTGTTCACAACTAGTGATTATATGTATGTATATCAAAAGGACATTATATTGTGTTTTATAAAATAAAATATAATCGTCCGAACATAACTGGTAAGTGTTTTTTATTTATTAAATATATTTTTTCATTATTAATTATTACATTAGATAATTTTAGACTACAATACCAATTATTAAATAAAATATAGATCACTAAAATTGAATAGAAAAAAAATGTTTCCAATAAAATATGTATGTAGAATCTTGAATCTCGAATCTGTTAAAACCGTTAACGTATAAGTTTCAATAAACTTAAATGAATTTTTATTTATGGTTTTGTCTGTCTCATTTCCTGTACTAAATAAACGTTGACGTGTTTCATCTTCCTGTTACGTCTCTGCGTTCGCATTTTTAGTCATACGTTCTGAAAATTGAAGTCATGCATATCTGAGTACCCTTTACAATGTACATTTATACATATATGACAGGAACAAACAGATTTAACTTCTGAGAAGGATAGTTATATTTACAGAAACGACATCCAAATAAGAACAAGACTACTATATTGTGTTTAACAACATACAATAATAAATATTTTCACTAAAAAGATAATTCTAATTTTACTAGTTTATTATAATGTAGAAATGATTTACAAAATGTACACTTTATAAGTAGTTTAACCTTGACTCAGATAACTAACCAAATATAACTGAATGACTAAAAATTATGATAAGCAACACACTTTATTACAGTGCAAGTGAACTTGGTAGTTGTTATTTCAAAATAAGAATTACCACCAGCAAAAAATACGTAGCAATTTTAATTTAATGCCTCAGATGGTTTATATAAATATTAAATAAAATAAATCTTGCATTAACAATAATTAACATAAACGAACACAAGCTGTGCTAAAATCAGAAAAGATGAATAACAAATATATTTTGCAAATAACATATGTATTAAGAAACGTTGCTTATAAGAATGATGTTGCGCAAATTTTACACTAATTAGTGAGAAAGAGTTTAAGAAAATGAGAGGCGCAAATGTGCGATAACAATCACGTTTCATTGTTAACATGTAACAACAATGTTTGCAATATGTAACAAACGTATGTTAATTGCAAGATCGTTTCTATCAGTGATTCTACACCTGTACATGAGGATAGGTCTTTTACTGATTCATTTCACTCAAACTTTTAACCGCTATAAGGACTTAGCGTTCATTTAATAGATTTTTTTGGTTATGTACTGAAGTTGTCTTTTATCTTTGTAATAAATATGTAAAAATTCTGTATGACAATAGGCTCATTCCTTATTCTTTGGTGGTACGAAACCGTACCTGGTAAAATACGGGACCACCCTATACCCCTCTGTCTACCTTTTTGGTGATAACAGGCGTAATTTATATCAGAAAATTAAAAATAAAAACGTGAAAAGGACTAGCAGTAAATTAAAAAATATAACATGTATTCGACTATTTGTAAATACAATAATGGACATACTTCTGTCAAAATCCAATTATTGTTTCGCTAATTTATTTATGTCATACATATACATATGCTCATTCATAATAATAATAATAAATGAAATAAGCAAATTGCCGTTAAACGTTCATAATGTAAATAAATATAAAAGTGAATGAGTTTTAACGCTGTAAATAAATTTAAATATTATCTACATATAAAAAACTTATATAAATGTAAATTTTACATGTCAGATATATTTGGACGCCTCAAATACATTAAAACATTTGAAAACAATTCATTTTCTGCAGAAACGTTAACGAAATAAGGGGCTGAGTAAGTTTTAGTAATGCGTTAAATATGGATTAAGCTCCATTTTGAGGTATTTCCAACACGCTACAATTTGTGTCTATTTAAAAATAAATCTCCTACGACTTTATGATTCTTATTAACGCTGGGACGTAGCGGGTATTTAAAGGTATCGTGTACTTCCGTAGACAGTGCGGAGTCATGATCTGGGAACCCCAACCCCTTAGGGGAGGCCTAATAATGACCAGTCGTATACTTAAATAAGCTAATTCTTCATGGTTGAAAGTATGAGTTCGTCACAACTTTTGGTTTTTATTTTTTTCATTTTTTAAGTTGATAGAGTCCCTAATTGTTAATGTAAGTATTTAAAAAATGCACATGATTGTTTCATTATAATGCAACGAAAAATGTAAATATTACTAACGCATTCGCATATAAAACCTTAATTACTTACATCCAAGAACTAAGTATACCAAATTCACTTCGTATCGTTGTATTTTTATTAATAAATACCATTTTCTTTAGACTAAAATTTCAAAAGACACATAATCAAAACGACGTGAATATTTATAAAAAATAAGATAATTACGTGTCGTATTAGTATATCATTTGTAATTTATTGACCTATTTGTAAGTATAATTTTACATGCCATTTATCAAAACTATAATCCTATTACTGAAATCGCTCTAAAGAACCTGTCGCAATATTGATCACAGATCAAGGTAACCGTCTCAAATTGTTTAAGCCACTGTTACAGTTTTATCTGTAACTGAACAATCGAGACTAATCGACAAACGTAACTTGTAACGTAACTGCGAAGAACAAAAACGCAGATCAATTTTTCTTTTAACAACGACGTTGAAATTCGCAGAAGATGAACGCCAGAAACACATCGCAACGCAAAACCTTGACAAATGTTTGCTCTTGTCAATGTGAAGGCGGCATTCAGAGACTCTCCAACGTTAAATCAAAGATTCTCTAACAAGATGCATTGATTCTTAAGCCCTAAGAATCAATGCATAAATCATAGTTCGATAAGGGTAAGGTTAGATTTGTATGAAAAACGAATCATAGCCTGGATATGTAGTATTGCAATGTTTGAATCGCTAATCATACTTAATGCGATTTAGAATCATGCTACAATATGTATAGGTATATAAGTATACTATTATATAAGTACAATAATATGAAACAAAACAAAAAGAATTATACGTAATAATAATAAAAAGTGTGCATATGTGTGCATCTGTTATTCAATAGAATTTTTCCTCGCTATTGTTTTCTTACAATGTCAAGTTCAAGTGTACAGGTTCAATATCTTATTTGTCGTAAATAATGACATATTTATCTGCTACACAGTAATTTCCTGGTCGTTATAACATGCGCTCGTAACGCTAATGCGTTTTGGTATCGTGAATGTTGTGTCTCATGAGGTAACACTTATTCAAGTCAACTGTGGATGGTATTTAAAAGGTCGCTCTGTATTTACCCTGTGCACTCTCATCATCGTCGACAATTTTGTCGATTTATTGTTGAACACTCCTGTCAGTATAACAACGGTTAAAGCTATATCCTGCCACTTTCTCAAAAGAGGGTTGAAAGACTAAACGCTAAGAAATGAAAATTCTGATTAATAATGAAAGAAAATTCTAAAGAATACATACTTCCTTACGACGTTTTCCTTCGAAAGGCTCCCGTCGTTAGATAGAATTCGACCTTAAATATTCGCACTTAAATTATAGCTGTAAACTTTGATTAACCACAAACTCTCTTCGAACTTGTGTTAGGCCTTAGATATGTATAGCCCTTGTTATCCTATCTTGTAGTCTGAACAAGTTACCATAACAATTTTACAGCGTGATTCCGCCATTTTCACATTTATAATACTAATATAAAACCTAGTAATCTTTAACCTGTCAGCGGTTGGATTCGAAGTGGTCAAGATCGAGCTCAGTGGCATGCTATTGGAGAGACATAATCCAGCCGTGGACAGAAGTGGATTGTTGATGATGACGATGATAAATCTGTAACCTAACCTTACCTAAGCCTAATCTTAATAATATCCGTGATGATGCACACGGCGCAAAGAGTAGGGCAAAATGTCTGTTGATCCCAAGAAGCCAAATTTTTTGTCGTAGGTACTGAAATTCATCGCCGATATGAAGAACGTAACTTATCGATATGTATACGAGGAAAGAACAATAAAATATGCCTAAGTTCAATCTTTGAACAGCTAAGGATATTCTTTTCTGTCCCATTTTTCGGTATTGCCATTTTTCGAACCACACTTTCGCTTTTTCCCTGATACCTTTATAGTAACCCAAATTACTGTTAGCTGGAGCAAATCTCGTCTTCCTTAATAGTGGCCGGGAGAATATTACGCCCGCCTGTACAGACATTATAACGACTTCATCAGCTTACCTTAGCCTCAAGTTCGGGAGTGTTTCGCAGTACCACAGCGGTGTTTGGCTGTTTGGGTACGCAACTCAAACTTGAGCTAGATACAACTGGGTTACGTTGACAGTGACCCAGGGGAGACAGCCGCGAGGCTGGCCATTTGGTAGATGAAATCGCGGAAGGTCAGTTATGAAATATTTTTTAGTACATTGTACTACGTATAAAGGAGTAGTATGTCTGCCTGTCTGACAGGCGTATTTATATTTGAATAGTTAAAATTAGGATATTTTCAAGGTGATATTTTGGGGACGAATTTCAAATACGAAATGTCATTAAATATAAATATATGTAATTGTATCTCAAATACAATAATCTTCTATGCTACCAGATTTTTTATTCATCCAGAAAAAAAACAAAATATCAAATATAAATGTACCTATTTTAACACATAAACAAAACATCTGTGTGAAGGGCGTTACTATTTATTGAGATGTAAAAATAAAACTTGAGTTGTGTCCGACCACCTAACGCGAGCCCGGCTCACACTCGCCGGTTTTGTAATCCACACTCAAGATTATGTACACATTAATTTGTGACCTCTACTGATCGTGTTTCGGAATACTACGTGGTGCGCTGGCAATTATGAGTCTTATATTATTCTGAGTTTGTGCTGTACATCATAATAATCTTATATACTAAGCGAATATATATAGGTATATATCATCATCATCAACAGTTTTCCATTCCAGTGCTGGACACGTCTTTCTTCGCGAATGGGAAGGCTTAAGACCGTAGTTGGCAATGCCGGCCAGGTGTAGTCAAAATGTCTGGTAACACATCCAAAATTAAACATCCTAGTAGCTATATTGACCTATGTGACTCAAGACCAACCTATATGTACGCTGAAATACGTATATCGAAAATTTCAGTTTCACTCCCAATTCAGTCTAGTGTCTAGGCTCTGCAAAACGGTGCCTCTAATATCTACCTTTTCAAATCAGCTGATAACAATAGTGACGATATACGCAAAGTGGCTGGCAGCGGTTGAATGTGAAGAGCTGAAGATCGAGCTCAGTGGCGTGCCATTGGAGAGGCCTATGTCCAGCAGTGGACGGGAGTAGGCTGATAA
>DWME01009284.1:0-11033 GCA_018244795.1 Parelbella ahira ahira | reverse complement strand
TATAAATTCTAAGGTGTGCAGGTTTCCTCACGATGTTTTCCTTCACCGTTAGCAAGTGATAATTAAACTTAAAACGCCCTTTTATAAAGACGTGCGCGCCATGAATTTGAACCCAGTACCCTCGGAGTGAGAGGCTGAATTCTTAACCACTAGGCTATCACTGCACTGATTCTACAAATACTCTGCTGTATTTATAATTATGTCTGTATATTCAAAACGACAATAGATATGAATTTAAAATTCCGCTTCCCTTTACGGGACCCTGGGCTCGGGTTCTGGTACATATCTTTTTACAAAAAACTTCCTTCTTACAACTTGGTGAAAATTTTTGACCCATTTAATAATACACATGTACAAGCGCACACACTCACAGAAACTTATACGCATTCGGAAATCTTTGTAAAATTAGTCAGAATACCCTTCTAGAACCTCAAAGCGTAGACATCTAGTGAAAATTAGATTTTCGAAGTTTTGTGTGAGATCAATAACTACCCAAATTTTTTAAATTTAGGAATTTCATAGCGATTTGCTAAAAATGTACATTTTAAGATTTAATATCACTCATTTAACAGTGAATGAAACTATAATAATGAAAACATAATCTATAATAATTTTCAAATATTATAATATGTTATGATACGTAATAATTTGTTACTTCAATAGATTAATTAAATTTTATATGTATTATAGATGATATAATAACAATAAATGAAATGTTATTTAAGGCGTGTGAAGAAGGCAATTTACAACTTTAATCGTCTTTATCCTGAAGGGAGACTCTTGTGCTGCAATCAACGATAAAAATGTTGATGACCATGTAGAAATAAAAAAGTACTCATTGATTTATAATTAAAAAACTATAATGATATCCTCTGTATTTAAACCTTATTATACCCTCAATATCTTTATTATCTTAGTCAGCATTAATATTTTCCAGCGGGAGAGATACTCTTAGCGTCTGCATCCCAGTTTTATATTTTTCCAGTGTTATTTAAATGGAAACTTGAATAGTAAAAGATTCTTATAAATTCTATTAATGTCCAGCCTTCAGCTGCCGTGGGCTCGATAAAGAACTAAGAACTGTATGAAAAATCACATCGATTGACTATAAAACAGACTTCCGATCTGCCCATTCTCTGCACCCTATCTGTAAATTTTCTTCGAATTTAATCGTTACAAAACATTGTTTTTAAAATTTTCTATACGTTTCTTTTCACGACATTTGATTGCGGGAATGATTGAAATAGTATTAAATCAATGATTTTCTGTTATGAATTTAACAAGCTACCGGGTTGATATTGTAGTTCACGTAACTAGCTACCGTCCAGTGTTGTGGGTTCAATTCCTATTCAAAACAAATATTTGTGTGGTAAGCACTGGATGCAAAATTATGTACTTAAGTATGTATTTTTCCCCTCTTTCTACTTCAAGATTTAATTATTTAACTACATCATGTCAAGGAATAGAATGTCAAAAAATTAAAAAGTTACGACAATAACGTCTACCGCGCTGGCCAAGTGCGGGTTGGCAGACTTCACACACGTTAGAATTTTTTATTTTTATAAATTTTAACGTGTGTAGATTTCCTCACTATGTTTTTCTTCGCCGTTAGCAATGTGATATTTAAATTTACAACGCCTTTTGGTAAAGAGGTGCGCGCCATAGAAATTGAATCCAGAACCCCCGGAGTGAGAGGCTAAATTCTTAACCACTAGGCTATAATTCTTTCTTCTCCAATTCTCATGAAAAGCGTTTAAAGGATAGCATACAACATTACAGTTTCAAGTCTAATATAATAATGGAAACAAAAAGAATAACTTTATATGTCTCATCACGAGAAAGCGCGTCAAATGTGTACACTAATGTGTTTATTAAATTTTCAAACGCCTGCGGAATAAGCAGCCTTGCAAAAGCGCGGCCATTTACTGAATTTATTTAAGGGATGAGGGTGAGTGTTCTTTACGTACTTGTTTAAAGAGGTGAGAGTAGGTACTATTAGTATCATAACCACAATTACAATTACCCGTGCAAAGAGGCTTAAATTACATATTTAATTAACTAACTAATTAATGGAATGATGATGATCGCCGCAACAGAGGGAGACAGAAACTCACCTGTCATGGCCACATGATATCGGCGGATGAAGTAGTTAGAAATCTATGTAACCCGAGAAAAAGTGAGAGTGATGAATGTAGAAGAAGCGAGACAGATATGTATATAAAGAAAGATCATTGGTACTCGAAGAATTCTGTCTACCCCATAGATTTTAAATGTTACTTATTAAAATTAGGATTAATGAAATTAGAATCAAACAACTTAAGAAAGTATTAACGTATTACAGTTTCATTCAAAATATACACAATTAAAACCGTCAGTAGACGATCGTTCATGACGCACATCACGTATAAAAAATAACTCATCTCCTCTCTGACCGACAACACAGTTTTTGCCGGAGCCTTAATGAATGGTTGTTTTTTATATATTTAACCACTCGTTCAATTAGCAGGGCCTAATGTGCCGTAAAGTACTAGAACGAGTATCCTAAAACCCGTCACCGGGCGGTGGGCACATTCCACCCGGTGCGCTCAAATGTAGCAGAAAGATAACCCGCCGCCGCCCGCGGAACGCTAACTCTGCTGCTTTATGTGGAGATTGGAACGGAACAGTAATGGAATCCACTGTGTTCACTTCTAAATTCCAAAACGCATGTTTTCTAAAAGTTCTTGATTCTATTTTCAATTATAAATTGTCTTGTATTTGTAAATTGACTGTAGTAAAACTAATTAACGCGCAACTTGAGAGTAACTCAAAATCTTTTTTGGACCAATGTGACGTTGTGTCTCATTTTTTATCTGTTATGCACTGTTCAGTTATACATATGTAAATAGATGGTATCTTTTCATTTCTTACATAATACCTATATTTGCGTGTATCCATGTACCCCTATAGCACATGTCCCCTTCTCAACTTTCATTCCGTGAAAAAAACACGTCAGGTCTGTTATAATGAGGCATTTGGCACTCGTTGCACTTTGTATAATAATAAAATTATAAATACTTATAGCGTACGTGCGTCAGCCGCGGCTCGCGTTCCGGTCTGCGGGGCGTAAAGATTAAGTCGATATGCTTACAATATTATTAAGACAAACTCAAACTGAGCTATAACACTATCAACCCAGCCATAACCTAATGATAATTGTGCGCTGATGCGTAGCGCCGCCATCTTGGGACGCCCGATATTTTGATATACGCCCTTTATTATTTTTCCTACTCAAAATTATATACATATTCTCTACTGCGGAAAAGTTTTAACTAATATTCAACACTTGAAATTTTATAAATATCACACGTATTTATTGTTCATATTTTTTATATTTTTACGTTTATGAAGATAATGAACAATGCGAAAGATACACCTCGTTGCTTTTTGCTACCTCTTAGAGGAATGAACGTGGCGATATATTAATAATATTTGTAATAAACAACGGACACAATAAACGCAGGAAACTCATTGTAACCTGCAAAATTATAAGCCATATTATCTCACAAACAAGTTCAACTTTGCACTTAGCTGTGTTCGCAATAAACCACAGTTAAAATAACCTATCTACCCTAATATACAACTGGGTAATTCATACAATTCTGTGCCATAATCTATGCAACCCCTAATTTCGTACATCAATTATGGACCTTATTGTCCATTGGATATGGATAAAAATAGCGTGTGTGCAAATGAAAATACAGCGGTTGTCTGGGCAAGGGTCGTTACCACGGGAATGGGATCCATTACCGCGCCATATAGTCCCAAATAGAGCTGACACCAGTCGGTTGTATACTTAAGCAGAATTATTATTAAATATAAATCTGACAGACCAGAGTAGAACCCAGTAGTTGCCAGCACAAGTTGATCACGCACATATGTCTCTCTCTCTCACACAACCTTACTACAAAAGAGTAGGTATGATGTAATGTATTGTTATTTTAAAAATAAAGTTCAATGAATAACAAGTTCAATGAATAAAACTACCTATTGTATTTTTTGCCTTTTATCGTTCCACTGCTGGACCGACCAGCCCTCTCCTTGCGATGAGAGGGTTATGGCTATAGTTCGCCAAGATATGGACACGTGCGGGTTGGCAAACTTCTCACGCCCCAATTATTAAATAATTGAGTTGTCATGGTTGAAAATAAATACGTATTTTTTTAGACAGTAGATATAACCTTTACAGCGAAACCAGGGGTCGTGAGTTCGATTTCCTATGGCAATAAATATTTATATGTTCAGTGTTTCTTCTGTATCTGGGGCTGAAAAATTATCTGCATAGTTATACATATGTGTATTTGAATAAATACATATTTTTTCTGTTTGATTGCTTGTTGTTGCTTACATCGCTGCTTCCCATCAGGCAAGACTGTGGCCAAAAGCTAGCCTATCGCGTATAAAAAAAAAAGATTACCTTAATACGAGCATGTTAGTAATTTCAAGATAATTATTACTAAGTTAGTGACCACTAATAATATATAAATGAATTAAGTGACAGTACTACAATATACCTACATAATATGTAACTGTTGCAATATACTATTGTCTTGATTAACAGTAATCGTATCTGCACAATTTACGTTGTATACCCGTTCATATAGCAATCATTGTAATCCATTTAGCGTGGAGTAAAATTAAAACTTCGTCCAACTGTAGGCCCGAGCTCAACATACGAGCGAGCATCTTCAACGCAAACAAAGAACCCCCATTATGAGATGAAGGGAACTCGCGCACAGATACAGTATTGTCAGATGCATCAATGGGCAAAAATGATTGGAAGCTACGCGTGTTATAGATAGATAATTATATGTCATTTGTGTCTATATCGGCACTTATGCTCGAACACAATCCCAATTTTTCTTTCTGAAAGTAAACAAATAATATGAAAACAATCGAATAAACAATTGACAGTATAACAGTTGGGCCTAAAAATGCTGAAAAAGCTGTATGCGTTCTAAAATAACATGCCTCATATGTACAGAGGGGCTTATGTTTACATGGTTAGTACACAAAGTATGTAATTTCATGACAAACGTTCATATTATTGTACTTAAAGGTCAAACGCAGTTGTACAAACAAGTTTTTATTCGTACTCTTTTTCAATAAACATCGAAATCAGTTGTTTTGTCGGAAAGTACGCTTATTAGCTAATTTATTTAGAAATAGGACTTTATATGTTGTAAATAATCTGAATAAACCTAATTTTCAGATAAATTAGCTCCGCATTATTTAAAGGCAATATTTATCCAAAGTCAATAGTTTTACAAAGGGTCAGAATAATATAATCATAAAATTACATTGGCGTCAACAATGGACAAGCTAATCTTATAAAAATGTAATTAAGAATCATTCTATTGCACGTATTTCAACATCTGTAGCAATTACTTGGCTAAAGTTCCGTCGCAGCTAAATAAAGTTGGCAAGCAAATAGTCGCGGCAGCCGACAGACTTCGTTCGGAGGATTGCTTTGAAGATACGAACACACAAACACTGTGTTGTTTTAGATGTATGGAATGAGTTGGGACAGTGCATTTTATTTATTTAAGCCGATGTATACGTGGCACGCCGTGGAGTGGCGCACGGGATGCTTAGAACAGATTTTCCTTCCGTCCACAGTAAGTATTCGTTTTTTATTCCTTGCGTAAATGTACCTAACATTTCACGTACGAGTAATTAAATTTTTCATACTTTGGATACTTTCAGTGTGTGATATTCGTAACTCAAATAAAAGCTTGTTGATTTAACTGATAACCAATTTCAAAATGCACTCGTTCACTACTTGTAGGAGAAACCACTGACCAATACAGAACAAAGCCTTAAGAACACGAGTAAGCAGCTCTTGTTATAAATGGACTGGATACGAAGGAAGTATTATGTTCGGTACATACATGTAATATTTACGAAATCTCGCTCTAACAAGTCGAGTGTTTAAAGGATGTCATCTTAGAAGCGAACACTCAACACGTACTCGAGAGCAGCGCGCGAGGCTCTGTGTGCGGAACACTCTGTTAGCAGTAGAAACGGAGATAAAATAACTGAACGGCTGGAGGGTCACAGGTGCGCGTCCAAATAGATTGTTGCTGTTCAAGACGTGTACATACGGGCACCTTAGGACATTACACAATAAAGATGTTTGGCACTCACTGCACGCTACCGACCCCGTGACGATAAAATAACTATAACTTTTTAAGACGACCAAAGTAAAGATATTTTGCAACCCATTTAGTTTAGGCAAGAGCCATTGGCGGAGATATGTACAGTACAGCACACCGGGCAGAGAGACATATTAAAAAGAACAAAAAAATGGTAAAAACATAATTTCACAATGTGTAGGAATCAGAATATCAAACTTATATTTCACTAAAGGGATAGGCATAGTGTAGTGCTCAAATTTTTCACCCGTTATGTTCTATGTCATACCTACATGTAATAGGGTGAATATGGTAGCGAACTAGGAAAGAAAGGCTTTAATAATATTATGTAGCATACTGTTGAAATTAGAAGTCTTTTGCTTGCGAACATCCAATATACTAATCACGATAAATTAGAAGTTGAAACACGTTTTGATGAACAAGCGCATAATATGATGTTCTATTATCATTGACAAAAAGTTTGCAATTCCTCTAAAATAAGCTTATTTATGATATTTCAATCAATCTTAATCAGAGGTTTAAATACCACAATTTATCTTTACCAACATATGAAGAAATATGTATGTATATATTATGAAGATATGCCGCATATATTTGATAATCTACCCTAGTAACTTTCTTCTCCTTCCCTTATTGCCTTAACATTAAATAAAGTATACGAATAAGCGATTCGATCCGAACAAGATCAAACAATACTGCATAGAATCAGATATTATAATAGGTAAAAATACATGAGATATTTCTGCAGACGGCCTGATTTGGTCGGATCCCAAAGTCAGCTGCGCACGTACAACGGTAACCAGAGAGCACATAAATAACATACATAGTTATGTTGGAGAGGCCTATGTCCAGCAGTGGACGGAAGTGGACTGATAGTTATGTTGATAGTTTACACCCAGACACAGAACCAACGCTTATGTTCATTAAACAAATATGTCGCCCTGAGCAGGAATTGAATACATCACTCTTTCCCCAGCAGTCAGCCCCGTTACCCACTGAGTAAACGAGCTTGTCCAGAACAAACGCTTCTGCGTCAACCTCTAAAAGAGAAACCACTATCTTGGTATCTAATGTATGACTTATTTTTTCTGCCGCAACGAAAAATACAATAGTGTCACACTTCACAGGTCAAGTGCGAACTGATGCAAGAGTTAGAAGTGTCCAGAACCGGTGCATGTATGAAGAGAGTGATGAATAGAAGACGAACGGCAGCTGTGTAAGAATAGAGATATTTGTAAGATATTAGCGTGGTCATGTAATAATAATAATAGCACTTTACTAAAGAAGTGTTAATTTCAAGTAGCACGCGAGTAATACCTTTAAGAGATTCTTGAGAAGCGGAGAGGGTGCTCTATCAATCGATAGCAGTCATTAGTGCACATTTCCGGGATGTGTAAGTGCTTTTAAATAGAACAGCGCCAAGATGCTATCGACTCTTGATGTAATGAAATAAGTGTTCATCCGTGCGGTACTAATGAAAATTTTATATCGAGAAATCTGTTTTCTAACACTGTTTTTATATTGAGAAATAACAAAAAGCAGACAGTAACCAAGAACGGACTATAGCAACAAGAGTTTGGATTTCAGGTAGTATGAATGTGTATACTTTCTAGTTTGGAATAGTTCACCTGAAGACATCGGCAGAAACCACACCCTTCAGAGCGATTTGTTTGTTTGTTTTAACGTCTTTGCGGGAGAAATGGTTAGCGGTGCTACCATCCTGCCATCTCAAAGATTGTGTCCATTGTAAAATAACTTTCATCCAATAAGCAGTATTTCAAGACATCTTTTTGCTTAACGAGTCTATATATAATTATATATGTACATATATGCTTATCACAAGATATTATGAACTTTACTACTACTCTATCAGCCTCTGCGGAGATAACAGTGCGTGACGTTACATAACCAAATAAATAAATTAAATATGTGTCCTCCTAAGACTCGTCTTAATTGAAAGTTTACATTAACTTTTATCCATAAAGTGTAGCCTTTACTGGTTCTGCCTACGTAACAAAAACACTACTTCTTTAAAGAAAAGAAAAAAATCATGATTAAAACTGAATTCTTAAACATAAAATTCCATCTTGAATACTAACTCCTCGTCTGTTGCAAAGCCACGCACAAATATAAAAGAGCCACTTCAAACTGTACCCTTCTTAATAAAACTGGGTCAACCTGAAAGCTAAAAAAACGCAGTGAATAATTGATGTCTTCATTGAATCAATTAATTCATCAATTAATATTCAAAAAGGTAGTCTGGCCGAGGAGCGGAAGTGCTCCGAAGTATCTTGTTCCCATTTAGTCGGTTATAAAATAACAAGACTATCTTATAAATATGTATTTTTTACGCTTATAGTTTAATTTATCTTGTTGTGTTCCAGTACATTCGCTTATGGTTTGTCGGCACGAAGTACATACATGTACGTATATTGTGGATGTATATTGCCATATCTACCAACTTATTCGATTGGCATGTTTATACAGTACAAAAGAAATTGTTGGTATTAGAAGAAAACAACACGTTCCCATGGGAAGTAGGCGGAAGAATACACTTGAAGATCAAAAAAATGAACCCATTAGTTTACTTCAATAGTAGAAAATGTCGAGGGGAAGAATTTTATTTTTATATGACTATTTTATTGGCCAGCCAAGGGATCTTTAATAAAGCTGTTATAGGTTTTAGTACATAACTTTAAACATTCATCCTGTTACCTTTTAACAATAATCACCTATTATTTTCGTCGTTAAATCCCAAACACTTTTATTATGAGACACTTAGAAGTAATGGAAAAAATATTCAAATTCATCTATAATCACTCTGTTATCTTTCTACTCCACTGTTATCTTTTGCTTTATAATTTCAAACACGTCCGAAAACATTTGTGTAAAACTTTATAAGACCCATGCAGTAAATAAAAGTTGATGAATAACGAAGCAAATATAAAAAATTTTTAGATATTATGCTGTAATTGATCTACGAAGTTATAAAAATGCTGAGCGATGACATACAATTTGCGAACTTCTTCAGAATTTTTAATACCAAGCTGTTGACTAGTCGTAAGTGGTAATAAAACTCTGAGCTAATATCCTCGCAGTGCTAACTCAGTACATCTGTTTATAGTTATTGTTCAGCGAGCAGTGCATCTTTAGTTTGTAAAAGTTTCCAGACGATCGCCGCTAATGCATTCTGCTTTACGATCCGGCTCGCTTTGTTTACGAGTAACCGTTTTAGATATTGTTCAAGTGTTGAAGTTTGCATGGAACTAGCCATTTAAAATGTACGTAGATACTGTTCGTTTTCAATTTGTACTAATAACACAAGAAAGCTGAGTTACTTTTTGCATGTATTATATCTTAGAGTCGTAGCTGTTATTCACTACATGTTATGTATAATAACTTTAACAGCTGGTTCTACCTTGCCTCGTATTATATTTCGAAAGGCTGTACAGAATATACCATAAACAGAACTAACATTTTATTTACTTAATTTTGATAAGCATCTCATCAATCCACCTTCTTTCATTCATTCTCAAAGTCTATTACAAGCTTTTCAAAAAGTAATACCCTAAAGAACCAAGAAAATGCCAAAAATGTTTATTCAGTGTACATCATCATCAGCCTGTTCCCGTCCATTGTTGGATATATGAAAGTCTCTGTTATATCTCTTCGTTTTAAACGATTGCAGCCACATTGCGTAAATCAGTAACAGTTCCAATGTATATGCATATACATTATACATACATCAGTATATAATTTATATACATAAATGCTTTATGTAATTTGACTTGGTAAATCCTGGGAGTGCAGCACGCTTCATTGCCTACACTATCAAGGAAACATAAGCGTGATGTGATGTTATTTTAAGTCATCAAAACAATGAATCTCACAAAATCTAATATATTTAACCGAGACGGTACTTCTCCGCGTCCCCAGGTGTAAGACACGACCGCAAAATACAGCGAGTTACGGCTCTATCGGCGACCCTGTTTGTTTAGGTCGCGGCTTCGTTCCGCAAATATCATTTAATTGTTTCACGCTTTTTGCATCGGAGTAGTTCTTTCGCAGATAAATGTAACATCTCACGTACCTACCTCGATAAATTCAATTTCATTGACTTTTACCACATAAAATACGCTATATCGTTAAACAGTAAGAAAATCAAACCGAATATTCTAATTTAAAGAATATTATTTAAGAAAGTTTTTGTTTTTCTTCAACATTCGACACCTCATCTTCTTACCTATTTCTATAACAAATTAAAGTCCATGAATAATCAACTAGTTATTCATAACTATGCTCTCTACCTACCCTGTAATTAAACTTCAGACAAAATCTGCTGCAGACTAAACAGTAAGGATTGTATAATAAGTCTAATATACTTCAAAGTACAAATTTTTCATTCACGCCATATTTGCATTACTATCAACATATCAACTGATAAGCAAGTTGAGACTAACATTATCATTACTATACGATATCATCACGCCAGGTCCCTTACGAGATAGGTAGAAACCTGTAGGTAGAGACTTGACGTGTTTCTACTACACTCATAACCCTCTTCATACATGTACTCCGGTTTCTTATAATTATTTTTACTTATTTATTTAAAATTATTAGTCACACGAGTGTCCTTACATACCTGAAGTGCTTTTTTTACATTTATTGCTCGTTTTATGACTGCCTCGTTGCAAGTTGCAGTTGCAAGCGCGACTGCTGATCGGGACTTCCTGTGTTCAAATCCCGGCCCAGGTATTATTCGATTTTTCTAATTTAGAATTTCTAGTAGTGACTCGAAGTCTGCATCAGTGCCCGGTGTACGGCAATAGGCTCACCGCC
>DWME01009283.1:0-11033 GCA_018244795.1 Parelbella ahira ahira | reverse complement strand
TGACACAAGTTCAGACGTGTGACCGGCTCGTCTTTCCCTTGGCACACTCCCGGCTATGTCCCCTACTTTCGCTAATACATAGGTATAAGTCTGTCACTACTGTTCCCTGGCACGACCGTACCCAGTCTCCTCTTTATTTGACTAAAGGCTTAAGGTACTTTAATATAAGGAGTGAAAATCTTTTAATGTTCAATAAGAAAAAAAATTTGTATATAAATAAAGAGTAATCTTTAATATTCGTTAGAAAATAAGAGTATTATACATATTCATTCGATAATAGAAAAATAATCGCGACCATGACAGATACAAACATGACAGTTTTAATAAAAAAATACTTTACACTCATAGACACAAAATGCTTACATGGGTGTGTATATTTAACGGGTATTTGCGATAGATGCCACATTTGACGCTCATCACTGTACCCCTTAATTAAGAGAAATATAATTATACATATTATCTATGTACCGTTTACCGATTTCGTATAATTATTGTTTTCCATTTCGTTTCAAGCGGCCGGTATCTTTATAAAACTTCTGTTGTAGCTTCTTCTATTTCTTATTTGGAAACCAATACAGAATAATTGAAAGACAAAATAATTTCATTATCTTAGTGATACCTATCTCCGCGAAACTCTCTAAAAGACAACACTTAGCATAAACACAAGAAGTATTTTTACTGTATTTATGCTAAATAACCATATATTATAAATTAATCATTAAATTTATATTGTTTTTAAGACTAGATCACTCATTTTGTAAATATTAGTAAACTACTTAGATCAAAACAGTATATCTTAGTGTCCATGTGTTAGGCTTATATTGAATTTTTATACAGTAAATGACTTAACATATTAGTAGTATGGATGTCATATATCATACTGTACTTAAGCCGAGAGACTTAATAAGAACTTCTGCAGTAAGTGTCCCCTATGTAACTATGTTTTGTGATGCAAAAAATGCTCGACTTACTGCAAATTTTTATTGTTAAATTTGGTTTAAATAACGATTCAAACGAATGGATAAGATTAAAATGTAGATCTCGTCATCGTGAATACGGCTGTATGTCCAACACATTTTTGACAAAAGTCCGACTTACTGTTACTATGCTGTTGACGGCAGCATTCATCCGAAAATTCTTACATTTAATACAAAATTGTTGACTTGTATATACAAAGAGATGATGGATGATAGATAGAAAGAGATATATGATGTGATGAATGCCAATAATATAAACCTACATTACGGGATAAAGTAGCACTCGACAATCAGTATAATCAAAAATCTAAAAGTGCGTCAATGATGCAACGGTAGGTGTATAAACAGCCGGTGAAACCAATTGATTATGATCCCATTTCCACTTTTATTGATTCGACCCCTGAATGCGACTGCTATTGAACCGACATTTAGCAACTACATATTATGTACATCAGCACAATTATGTATGTTGTTTTAAGAAGTAAAATGGTAACATTAAAGAAATTCATCGTTAATGATGATTTTTTAAACAATAGCATTTTTAAAACGTGTTTTGTTTTGTCCCCTATTAACTCTGTCTTATTTTGTTCCCAGGCATAGTACTATACTTCTCGCTGCCGCGGCACGAGTTCGGCCGGGTCCAGACGGTGCTGTTCCCCCTGTACTACGCGTTCAACTCGCTTGTCAGTCTGCTGGCACTCCTGGCCTATTTCCGCACGCAGTGCCTCACCCACTTCGAGAATACTTCCTGGGTACAGGTGAGCGAATTAACTTCTGCGATCGTGGCATTATGACAGGTATAGGCGAGTCCATAATTCCTTAACTAATGGAAGAGAACCGTGTCAAACAGTGGAACTATAAAAGAGTTGAAGATAATATGTAAAGAGAAAATCGAAATATTATAGGGCCTAAACTAAGCCATGTAGGCCTTATACTATGCACAATTAGAAGGTATAGGTACAGGTGAAATTACCCTAGTTAAAAAAACATGATTAAGTTCAGATATACTCGCCTCGTTGTTCGAGTGGTTGCAAGCGCGACTACCGATCGAAATGTCCTGGATTCAAATCCCGGGTCGGGTACTATTGGATTTTTATAATTTAAAATTTATAATAGAGACTCGGAGTCTATAATTGTGCCCGGTGTTATGGCAATAGGCTCATCACCTATTCCATGGAACTTAAACGTAACTGGTGAAACTTGGGGAAGTGTACTACACTCCTCTGCCTACCCCTTCGGGGATTACAAACATAATGTTGCGTTTAAAATATGTATAATTGTCCAGTTAATTTGCAATAAATTCTGACAACCTTATTCGGCGCCAGCGTTGCCTTGCTCTTTTCACCTCGATTGGTATCATTGACCTCAATGATTAACGGATTAATGATATTAAGAACTTGAAATGCAATTAATAGTACATATACATATAAGTACCCTTTTAATTTTACGGCATAAATATTTACTATCTCGAACGATTCTTTCTAGATGCTTCCGAATTATATTAATGCATATTTTCGATAAACATACTATACATAATGACACATCTTTAGGGTAGATAAAAAACGACGTTTCCCATCCGCTGCACTCTTGCTAAACTATCTTTTTTGATTCTTAATTTATTTTTATTTCATCGACATCTACATACACAATCTTCTATAAAATGTACTCATGATACAGTATTCGTTCAAGACACCTCTGATTTGATCACGCCTAGGTCTAAATCATCTAATAACGTTAATATATTTACGTCCATAGTCTAAAAGTCCTTGAAATAATCTTATTGCAAACAATTCGTCATAGTCTGTTTACTTTCGAATGACAAACAAATTCTGTATTATCTATATTTAATATATAATTCAATTCAGGGAATGTTTTCGAACGATTCAATTGATAGGATGCGTTCAAATAAATTTCAATAACGTTCTAACCAGCGACGAGGTTTGCCAATTCGTTTTTAGAATTAAGTTTCTTTCCCGCCAAGGTCTTGTAAATTTTAAAGTTCCGGTAAAAGGTTTTTATGACCATGTACAGCTGTCAGCGTGTTACTGACAGCGAGTTAAAATATGAAAATCTAACGGTCGAAAGCAAGATGTACCTATAGATCTCTATTTTATTTTTATTTAAAAATATTATGTGTTATGGTATTTTAATTGGTTCTGTTGCAGTGTCTCAATCATTTGAACGATATTATGAGTGAGAAGCAAAAAAAAAGTAACTTCCAATTATTTCATTTAATTAAAAGAAAAGTAAATTAAACATTTGGAAGTTTACAAATATTTCTTTTTTTAGTATAAAAATATTTTTCTCTAACATTCTAGATATGAAACATGTCATTAAGTATTTCATGACTGTTACATGAATTGTAGTGTTGCCAATCTATTTGGTTCTACATTTGATTAATGACTGAAATGCCAATTTGAATAATACGCAATAGAAAATTACTATACACATTCGGGTAATGTTAACCTTGGTACTAATGGAGATAAAATTAAAACTGAAGTTATATATATGATTACATTGCCATTTTTATATTTAATTTAAGGATGGCCAAGGCTTGTCGCAAATTGTTCAGCGCTTTTAATTTACGTACTTTTTACATAACAACAAAAAAAAAACGAAATACGTAACATTGGATTCTGCCTCAATAGACAAAAATATTTTCCACTCATTTAATTTTTATTTCAGTTCTCGAATTGTTACGTAAGATAAAACTCGTCGACTACTGTCTGAGTTGTTTTATCTGACAGAAATTGAAACAACCATAGCCCACTGGTATCAAGAAAAAGAAACCTTTTTTATGTGATGTACTCAAACTGCCTTGTTAGTCGAGTGGTTGCAATCGCGACTGCCGATCGGGAGTTCCTGGGTTCAAATCCCGGGTCGGGTACTATTGGATTTTTCTATTTAGAATTTCTAGTAATGACTTGGAGTCTGGAAATGTACCCGGTGTATGACAATAGGCTCATAACCTATTCTATGGGACTTAAACGTAACTGGTGAAACATGGGAGTGTACTACACTCCTCTGCCTACCCCTTCGGGGATTACAGCAACGGGCACAGATACACCGTACACTTCTGGACATAGGTCTCCCATATCGGCACCATTCCACCAACCTTATTGTCCCTATTCATGAATAATGTTTGTCCACAGCTAGCATTGCTGCTAGTCGTCTTCAGCATAGAAGCCTACGTGCGGTTGGGACTCGTACGGCCCATGTTGCGCGCCAAACATGTCAAGACCCAAATGGAGGAAGCTGCTGGCGGGGGACAGGAGGTGAGATACAAAGTATTTAAACACAGAAAACAGTAATTTTCTTGACATTCTTCTTCTTTTTCCTTTTATTTATTAAAAATATCTACTCTGAATTCTTCATTGCGCATTAGCTAAATATGTAAAATGTATAGGTATATAGATTATATAATATGTATATATTATGCCTGATTGCTAATTAAAATAAAATTAACAATTGACTTTAATAGTTAAATTCAACATATTTTTACCATGAATGAATATCAACCTAACGGATGATAGCAAACTTAAGTCTAATTTTTGTTTGGCCTTCCTCGACAACAGTTGGTAAATTTACTGGCTTTACCTAAAAAATTGAAAGTAACCGTTAACGTGAATTAATAGATACCCAATCCACTTTTGCTAATCACCCATTAAATCGTGCGCTAACAGCTAAATACTTCACTATTTAACCAGTTTTTGGTTTGTTTCAGATCGGTGCGTTAATCCTCGGCGAGCTGGCCCATTGTCCCCGCTATATACGCGTCTTGAAAACTTTCCGCGCATATCACTCGACTATTGCAATGGGCACCATGATAGCTTTGGGTTGCTCCTTGTATTCAACTATGATACTGGTTGACTCAATGTGTCATTAAGTGAAACAAAAATTGTAAACAATTATTTACACGACAATCGGGAATAAAGCCCGATGGATAATGGCAACACTGACTTATTAATGTCTTGTGTCAAATTACGAAGAGAATTAATAAGAATTCAATTGATCATAATTATAACGAATCTGTGAAATAGACTTTAAAAATGTATACGCACTAAAATTATATGTTTTTTGTAATTTTATAACACCATACTCGGGGCTTTATTCTTCTTTATAAAATAAATCAAACTTTGTCAGTACGCATGCAACGTAATTAATGTATTTACGACTTGTTTAAATTACTTCTTATGTAATTAAATGCTTCAATGTTTGCAGCCAATGAAATATAACTAGACCGAGAACGTATAAAGGTGAACTTCGTTAAAGCAATTATATTCACCTACAAGTTAGGTATTTTTATTTATAGATGGATTAGCAGTTGTGAGTGCATGTGTCGGGAAAAAGTTGGTCTGCGAAGCGCTGGTCGCACAAATTATTTTTGAGTATTTCGTTGCAAATCTGTGTAGGTAATTAGAATAAAACCGAGTTAAGCTTTCAAATGTCAGTAGGTTAGGAATTTTATGTAACATTATAATATGAAGTATATGTAATATTGTAATATTATATAAATTATGTATTATTAATGTATTCAACTATGAAATTATGTATTCGTCGGAATATCTGAACGAATTAGCTTCGTAAGGGATATGTATGGCACATGTATTCTTGCCAAATGACTTATGAACATGCATCGAATTTTATTTCTCATTATTCATTTCATTTTTCATCATTGACTTTACCCGTCTCATTCTGAGCGATGATTCTGAGATAAAAGGTCAATGCTTACGTTACTACCTTATAGGAAATAAAATTCCGTAGCCGACCCCATCACAAAGCTGCTTTATTCTTCTGAGCTCGAGTTGGTTGCTCTCTAATTCCTGCGATACTGCCATAAATAGTTTTTAGAGTAGATTAAGTTTTGTACAGATGTACCGCCGTAACAATGTGGAGTCATCATCGTAAAAGTGCTCCCTGAATGCAGGAATTTACGACACAAGCACCATTCTAACAGCGCCCGGTGTGTATACATTTCTCTTATGTAAGCACGAGCTGCATGCATACATAAAAGCACCATCTCTGCCTTAATACGTGATCAGTCCAATATTAGAAACGTAACAATGAAACAAAATAATTTGCAAAGAATTATTTCCATTTAACAGATTAATTCTTTGCCTGGACTCATCGTCAAATAAGAATAACTATCAATTAATATACCTTGAATGCTCATTACACGCTATTGCATCGCTAGTATTGGGCGTTCAATGTGCAGCAAGCTGCAAGATCTAGTCAGCGACAAACGGAGTGTGGTCGTAAAATCGTAGTATTAATCGCGTAATGCGTGCTGATGGAAACGAAGCTTAACATGTATTTGATTTTTTAAAATGATCGCACTCGACCGGTGGCATGCGATCGAGCAGCTTGACCATTACCGACTTTCGGATGGTGGCTTACAAAATGATTGAAACTTTAATTACATGTTAGTTATATATACAAGTTTATGTATTAGTGAGGCCCTACACGCTGAACGTTCAACGTATTATTATTTTTTGTTTAATTCGCTGTACGCGGCTGGTGTTGTATGTGGTGTCATTTCAATAATGTAATTCGTAGTGTAAGAGTAGTTATACTGATATTTAATCAATAAAAAGTTTTATTAACTATGATCTGAATGTTATTATGTAAGATTTTATTATTTATTCTTGAGTGTGATGATCGTATCAATGAATTAAACAAATGTAGATTAATAATGCGTTACTTATTTGATTACCTGCCACCATTTTAATAATATTTTAACAATAGTATGATCTATACAATGGCTGAATAAACAAAACACAGGTTTAGAGGTAGGCCTTGACCTAATGAAAGAATAAAACACTCGATTGATTCAAGACAACATATAATTTCAAATTACTATTCTACAATTAAAAAAATGTTATATATTTAATTCATTATATTTCTATACTGATTGAAACAGTAGTGGGCTTATAGCTTGGCAAGAAAGTCGTGAATTTAATAGGGGCACCACTAGCGTGCCTATTTCAACCCTATATAGTGCGACAACAACGGTTTTGAAATTTTGTTAATTTTCAACATATAATTAATATGCACATTCACTGGTTTTATGAGGTGCTATCAATATTTATCGCAAATTATCTCTATAGACTTCTGATTATTATTAGCTTCTTCCCGCGAATTAGTTCCCGTTAACCTGAATAATATCATGCAAAATCAATAAGTCGTTCCAATGTACATATCTATTCAGTAATTAAGGCACGAATGGTAACAAAAAAAATACACACTGATATTTATATGCATAAAATTTATTTGATATGAACAATTTGTATTATTATATACATACGTATAGTATATATATTCTGGTATACGCAATAAGTATTAACAAAAAGTATCAAAATTATACGAACGCGCTATTAAATTAAGCAAATCTTTGAAATTGTATTAACTTGTATTAACGTGACGTAACAGTAGGAGTGCTACGAACAATGAAAAATTTTAGTTCAGATTCAGAACTTTTTACCAAGCTATAGACAGGCTAATGAGGATAATGATAAACGATTTAATAATTAATCGATGATAGCAAATCCGTAATTATACCTTAGTATTGAATACATATATTTATTATCATATGGTACATTAGTATCGTGAGAGACATGCAATAACATCTAAAAAAAATTTTATATTCATAAGTTTCTTAAACTTTTTAGAGATATTTAGCCCCACATCTCTTTAATTAATCAAATAATTTATCAATTTAATAATACTCCTTTCCGGTACGAACTAAGCCTACCGACATAAACAAGACATAGTACGTCATGCATTAGAATGTGACATACATGTATAATGTAAGTATAATGTTAAATAAAATCAGAAAAAAAAATTAACATATTATTATATTTAGTAATTATGTTATGTTACACGAGCAAAAACAATAATGTTAACAACTTGATGACTTTCCTGCTGTCGTAGTGCAAAAAATAAATACATTTAAAAAACGTTAAATTCCACATTCCACAACGTTACACGCCTGTAATCCCCGAAGGGGTGTTCAAAGGAGTGTAGTAGGTGGTGAGCCCATTGCCATACACCGGGCCCAAACTCCGATTCACTACTAGAAATTCTAAATTAGAAATACGCAATGGTGCCCAATCCAGGAGCTCCCGATCGGCAGTCGCGCTTGCAACCACTCGACCAACGAGGCAGTCAAAAATACCTATTCACACTTTAAACGTATTGTAAACTGAAATAGAATAAACTATCGTCTAATTTTACATTGTAACGGCAATAAGTTATACATTGTATGTAACCTGGTACATGTGTAATGTTACCGCAATTCAAGTCGACAATTACTTATTCATGTACCAAGAAATTTACTAAACTTTATAATATACAGATAGAGATATACATTATATTATATACCAACTATTTACTATGCCTACATCATATGAGTAAATTATCGGTTTTTAACAATCGATGATATACATATGTATGAAAATAAAAAATCCGATTTTTTGTTTTTATTAGCAACTAAATCTGGATTCTTATAGTTATAATCCATCGCCTCCTTCGCTGCCCGTAGGTAGACTACGCTATGAGCCAACGCCTCATTTAGTTGCCTCTTAGGACACCCTGGTATCCTGGTATAAAGTCGGCAGATGTATTCCTTTATTCCTCAAGGAAAAGACCACATGTACTGCTGGCTTCGATTATACTGGTGAGTCGTACAATCGTATAGTCTACACTCCTCTCTCTACGCCTTCGGGGAAATAAATGATGTTATGTTAATTACAAAAAAAACCATCAAATATTATCTACTGCATTAAATCCTATTATAATATACAACATATTTAAAAGAATATATAATTATTTCACTGTTTTCTGCTTAAGTATTTTCACACAGTGCTAAAATATTGTTTTATCGTAATCCAACAGTTCATTTCATAATCTTTAAAATTTTATAGTTAAAATACCAAACTACCTTTGGCAACTTGTCTGTAACTATCAAAAATGTCAAATTGGCATTTGTCATAAGCATGACATTACGATGGTCTTACGTGTTTTGATGTTATTAGCGTTTCCAAATATTTTTGCAACACAATATGAAATCTGATCTTTTAAGTACAAGTTCCGCGGAGTTTTTATCAGCTAGTGGGCGTCTAGGCTATCACACTGACCATGTTATTCATAGGTAGACCACAGGAAAGCAAAACGATGACATCTTGTTTTCGTAAACAGTTTGAATCTAAAATGATTCTAGAGAAATGTAAAACGGTGCTGTATTTGTCGAGTGTTGTGTGCACGTTCGCTGTAATAATATCCCTTCATAAGCTGCTAAGCTATGAAATCAGGTATTCGAAGCCTTTTTCGCCAATTCCAAGTGGTTTGTATGGCAACTATTTGGAACCTGTTGTTGGTGATACGCCAGTGCAATTACCGAAGCGGCATGACAAAGCTCAGGACCCGGAAGCGGTGGTGTCGTTAAACGCTGCTCTTGAGATGAAGAAAGTCGGTAAAACTGACAAGGCGCTGAAATTATTCCAACACGCTTTCGCTCTCTCGCCTAAACACGCAGACATATTGAACCACTACGGTGAGTTCTTGGAGGATACGAAAAAGGATGTAGTCAAAGCAGACCAGCTGTACACACTAGCATTAACCAATTATCCAGAACACAGAGGTGCTTTAATGAATCGCCAGCGCACAGCAAGCATAGTGGAGAACTTAGACAGGGAAATGCTTAGAAAGATTGATGAGAAACGAGATGCACTGTCATCCATACCAGAAAGTAATTCAGCTTTAAGACGAGCAAAGAAAGAGGCTTATTTTCAGCATATTTATCATACAGTGGGTATAGAAGGAAATACCATGACATTGCAGCAAACTAGAAGTATACTGGAGACAAGGATAGCTGTGTCGGGTAAAAGTATAGATGAACATAATGAGATTTTAGGTCTCGATGCAGCCATGAAGTATATAAATTCAACACTGTTATACAGACTACGTGATATGACAATGGGGGATATACTTGAAATTCATAAACGAGTGCTGGGTCATGTGGACCCAGTGGAAGGTGGACACTTTCGGAGGACCCAGGTGTTTGTGGGTGGTCACATACCACCAGGACCAACAGATATACAGAGGCTTATGGCCCAGTTCTTGGAATGGCTTAATTCTGAAGATGCACTAGACTTGCATCCTGTAAGGTACATTATGAATGCAATTCTTAGCATTTCCTATTCAAATATATAGATAATTTTGTTAATCTCATGTTACATATTGATTTGTTTCAAAGTTACATGTCACTCATTTACATATAGTTTGCATCTATACATGAAGTCACACATATTAATTTAATATCAAAGTCTCCTTTTTCATGTCTGTATTTAGTGGACACCATATTAGGAATGTGGAATTCATAGGACATTTAATCAGTCAACAAAACTTTGTCACACTCATATTAGTTGCTAAACGAATTTAGAAAATTCTAGATTAGTCTTATCTACATTACTGAATGTTATCAATGAAGGTAGTAAAAAGAAATACTCAAACTCACTACAATATAACATTACTACCAATAAGATTTTTTGACAATAGAAAACATGATCAAGGTTATCTATATTACAGCCAAGTAAAATTATGTAACACAAAAGGTTATTGCTAAATTTGATATGGCTGACTGATTGAAGTAATTCTAATAAGTTTAGCCTAGTTTGGTATTAGATGGCTGTGTATGAATTGTCCTAAACAACATTATTCTCAGGATATTACAGTACCAGTCTTTGAAATATGAAAACAGTTGCAATTATTCAATATTTGTATATGATACTTTATTGAGTTAGTACTTTTTGACATTTGTTTTTATCGTCCATTAGTGGAACATGTTTCTCGTCACTGAATATGAGAGTCATAAGTACAGTCGTGCTTAACATAATCTGGTCTGCTAGATTGCTACTTTGTAATTTATTATACAAGCAGTGATAGCCTGGTGGTTAAGAATTCAGCCTCTCACTCCGGGGGTGCTGGGTTCAAATCCATGGCGCACACCTCTTTATAAAAGTGTGTTTTAAGTTTAAATATCACTTGCTAACGATGAAC
>DWME01009282.1:0-11033 GCA_018244795.1 Parelbella ahira ahira | reverse complement strand
TCCAACCACTGCCAGCCACTTTGCGTATATCGTCACTCCACCTAGCTGGAGGGCGTCCTACGCTACGTTTGCCAATAGACGGTCTCCACTCCAGAACACGTCTACTCCAACGGTTATCGGTTCGTATCCGGGATTTGAACCCAGGACCTCCCAATCGGCAGTTGCGCTTGTAATCCATCGACCAACGAGGCAGTCAACGTAACCTAATCAATCGGTAATATTATAAACATTTATACATGGAATGTAATATGAGGATGTTTTACCGTTTTCCTCAATCAAATCTCTTATGATTATTGAAAATCACAATATAATTATTTTACATGTACGTACATAGTTAAAATATTTAAAATGTTAAAAACATGGTAGAAATAAAAGTATTAAGCATTAAAAATTAAAAACGTTCTGGAAGTATTTAATTAAATAGCTGGTGTTTTTTATATGCATTTTTAGAACAAACAAGGCAGTGCGAGTTACGTAATGTTTCTGGTAAATATTCAGCGAGAGGTCAGAGTGCTCAGTGACCGTGGCGGGCAGAGGGTACGGAGGGGAGCGGACGTAGAGGGGGGGTCGTAATGACACACTCAGCGACATCTAACTTGCGTCCCAACTAACCAGGAAACAACGAACACGTGTATAACTTCCAACAAGAAACTGTCCATACGTACACAATCAAATTAACTGAATTCAACATACACATCGTGTCATCATTATTTTAACTACGAGCGTACAAAAACGATTTAACTTCCCGTTCATATCTACGTTGTGTTATTATGTTTCGCACTGGTAGGAATGCGAATTTGAATAGGAATCTAAAATGCTTATTAGCTGGGCGACTTGCGTTGTTTGCAATACGATGCGGACGAGGTATAAAAACGATTGTACTGGAAATTATCATTTTATACACATACATTCATATACTTCTTTATATTTTATGTGCTTTTCGTATTATTACATTTAACTTAACATTTAAGTGCATATAAAAGGACAAATTTATAGGTATTTATACACTTGCCTTTTTATATATTTTTAAATGTAAACTTAAGCTACAGTTATTTGCTTGCTCGCGAAACATTCCTCTCCTTCATTTTATACCCCACTTTTAATAATGAATAACAGATTCATGCACACACGCATTTGTATTCCTGTTTACTACGGACAAGTAGATGGTGACTTATCCGTCAGTATCAATTACATTATATTATATTATAACATCACGCCTGTATATCCTATATGGGTAGGGTGTTCTACTCCCACTTTTCATCAGTTACATCATATGTTCCAGACAATAGGGGGAGATACTATTCTCAACCTCCGAGCACAAATACATATTCCGAGCTATTGTATCGAGTATACAGTTAGATACACTTGCTAGCAATGTTTGATTCGTTGCCGACCGTCACACCTTACCGACACTGTGCCGACAACATACTCTCTACGGCGAAAGCGATTACACAAGACAAGCATGTAATTATAAACACAACGAACAGCAGGTTGTGACTATTCAATGAACTAACGCGAAAATCGAACATTGTACCCTTTGTAATTTCTCTGTATATGTATGTGAAGATCTGTAAATACATATGACTATCGTTAAATACCAGAGCGTCGAAGTGAAGTCGAGTGAAGAATTTATAAAGAATATCGTGTATGAAGAGAGTGATGAACATATAAACAAGAGAATGTAGTATCCTGTTGTATTGAGTTCTGCTGGAACTGGATAGAACTCTAACCTCTGTCATATAGTAGGACTGACATAATGCCGGATTTGTAAACACCCTTTAACGCTATCGGTCTCATAGTCTACGAGGACAACACACAGCGGCAGATCATACAGCTCCGTGTTCTGTAAAACTTTCCGAAGCATATTTAAATGGTTCCTGATTTTGTCGCCTTGTCGAAAATCTGCTTCTAAGGGAGGATGTCCATCTTACGTTTGCTTGCAATACGATTGGTAACGATCCACGAAAGCAGCTTGTAACGTAGCTTAGGAAGGCAATGGGCCTATAGTTTTTAATAATTAATCATTTATTGCCTTTTTGAGGAACGCCACTACGCTTTTTGAAGAATATCTTCACTACACTTCTGCTCTTCACTTAAAGGGTGATTCCGTTACTGTTCACGCAATCGAATATCTTTTGGAACGCTTCTATCATAAATTTACCTGCAGCTCTCATAGTTCAGTCGAAATTTCATAAATCCTGGTGCTTTATTGTTTCAAATCTGATTGAGAATCCGTTTAATCTCCCACTGACTGACTTCCCGGATATTATCTATGTAGCGCCGGGTTAGTTTGGCTGTTTATTGCCCAAAGACTTGGAAACGGAAATAATAGAGGAAGCTTGCAATAATAAGAAGTAGGAATTATAAAAATGTGCTCTACTTTCAGTTTTGTAGATGTTTTAACATGTTCAAAAAAGTCTCAAGATCTAAGGGAGCTCCAAATTCCATTTCGATTACTTTAGACCAAAATGCACGCTTAATGAATTAATTAAAGTCAATTGCAATAATGATGTAGATATAAGTAACCTTAAATGGTCGGTAGCCGAATAATAAGCAAGTAAAATATTAGAAGTTGATGATGTATGTAGTAGTAAATTACATAATTACATTGGCCTACAAAACTTATTTTAAGAATCTAGATTTATGAGACAAAGTTTATGTGTAGCCTAAACAGAATTTATAAGTGCCGATACTATTTGCTTAAAGAAGTCCATGAAAAAGTAACTGCCTGTCAGTTATAAAGGCTTGTGAGCCAACATCATAGGGAAACACGTATGGAAGAATTCGGCCACTGCCCAACTATGCCCAACTACTGCCCAACTATGTAATAATTAGCAAGAACCGATTGGTGAGTCCACCGAGAGTTAATCTGGCAGCCGCGAGGCATCTGTTACCGCACTGATTATACACTAACCGGCGTGCCGAGTAATTGCCCAGGATATAGCTGCTTCCGTTTCAGGTATACGCAACCCATCTAACGGTTGTGTCTCCTACATGTTTACAGTAGGTTTCTTGATTTAAAATAAAATCCCTGCTGCAAAAATTTACAACCTTTTTTTTTCAACATTTTTATTGTCATTCATTCAGTCATTCAACATTGTCTTCACTTAGAATGAGATCATACTGCCAACATACATTTTATTGCAATTAACCAATATTCAAATCGACTTGCTAATAGCATTAGAAATAATAAATTTGATTTTTTATTCTTATAAGAAACGAGCATTTGCATAAAATTATAGATAGTCTACAAAAGATTATATGATTTTCTTGAAACGTTTCTTCTTGAATACGAAATTTTAATGTCACAAATTAGTTTATATGGGTGAGGTTCACAACCTTATGAACATGTGAAACATTGTTTATCCTATAATTTATTGACGCAAGACGCGATGATAGCTTCAATACAATGTGCGAAGTATATTCTCGCTATGCACGATGTGGTGTAGTGTGAGAAATATACACTGCTTTCAATAAATGAACTTGCAAAACGCGATGCCATTGTCCCCATTGACAGCGAGATATAGATACTTTTAATAATCCGCGGGAAAAATCACGTACAATTTATATTTCGTATTCCTCAACTTTTTAACATGATTTCTACGCTTTCATTAAAATGAATAACACTAATAAGTACTCGTAGAAATCGAAAAATCCCTTTCCTTGTGTTTTTGAAGAAAGAGCTTGTTTAAATTCAATTCAGTAATACACGACTGAATTATTTAGTGTAAAATAAATAATTTACTTGTAAATAAAGTTAAATACGTTTGTAAGCTAAATGAAAAATAATTGCATAAAAGCATTAACAAAATTAGTCTTGAATGAGTTCTAACAAACGGTAGGACAAATAGTCATGGCGCTTAGTGTGATTACGTTTATAGAGTGCTGTACACACACAACCGCTATTATAATAACATTACATTACCGCGACGCTGGGAATTGATCACTGGCAACATCCGCGGACAAGCCCACCTTAGTGCACAGGAAAGTATCTGTTTTATTATTTCTATCTTTCCCGCCACTTGTCAACATTAGTAGGTATGCCATGTTTGACAATCTTTTTTTTTATTTATGTGATTTATAACTTACCAAATAAGTGAAACATTTCTGTTGAATAATTTTTGTTTTATTGTAACATTTTAAAATTATAGGTGTGCACTACAGCTGTGCGTGAAACATTTGAAAAAGTGAAAAGCCTAAATATAAAATTTAATTTAACTACAAAATTATTGTGCCTAACATAATATGCTATGATCTAATAACAATAGCGGAGCCCAAAGAATTTATGAATATTTTTGGATTATTATTTGTTGTTGTTTTGTTGTACCTGGATATTATGCTCATAGAGAATTATTTGAATCGAGTTTTATAATTATTGAGAAATTGGGCTCAGTATCAAAGCAATAATATACGAATATAGATATTTTATTTTTATAGTCATAGTTTATTTACTTAATTTTACTATTGTAAAGTATTTTCAAAATATCAAACTACAAATGTTGTATATCTATTGATAACCTGTATAAGAGAAAAACGGGATATTACGATATAAACATTCTAAAGAGTAACGTTGTAACGTGTAAAACTATTCATCCAACATAAATGATAGTAACTGTAACTGTCGGTATATAAAGCTGTTAGAATAATGACCATAATGTGAATCGTGTTTGTGCCCTAACGTAATGGTGACTGAGCAAAAACAAATTATAAAACACTGTCAAGTGATTTTTTGTCTGTTTTGGTTTTTTTTCGGTTATATTTGTTTCGATGCGATACTTCAGTTATTCAGTAACGTATAACTAAGGTAAGTCGTACAAAAAGCGTAACTCAACTATGATGAACGGATATTACTCAGAGTCATAAGTTCATAGTATTAAGTTAATTACGCCAAAATTTATTCGCACCCATATATGTCAAAGGCTTTACTTCAAAACCAATCACTCGCATTGTATTTTATGGGACGACTAATTTATGATACTGGAGGTTGTAACAAACATTGTTGCATTGCTGAAAGAAAAACATTAAACCGCCCGAAGGAGCGTCGTGGAGTCGTGGTCGTGAGCGGAGAGCGGAGCGGCGGCCGACTGGGCACGCCGCGACGGGCTGCGGTCCCGCGAGTGCCCGGGTTCAATACCCGAGCCTGTGCGATCCTACCATCAACAATGGCATTCGTACCGCGTTAAGGCAATAAACCACCAGCTTTGAGACGCAACCTTTGAGCAATATTACGAAATACCATTCCTTATCGTTATAACCTGTACCATCTCCCCAACCGATCTTAGCGCGCCCGTCTCGAGCACTATTGTACCTACATATTTTTAAATATAGGTAACTGCATATTTGTATTATTGAGGTTATATTTTATATCTTAATCTATCAACATAAATCATTTCCCGAACGGAGATCTCTGTTTGTGTTCCTTAAAAATAACTATCTAAGAACCTATTACTGGGTCATTTAAAAAATTCAATAATTACGTGAGTCCTAAAAAATTTACAAAATGTACGTAAAGTATCTTTGCCCAACTTACGGATCCCGAAATATTTGTATTTTTCCCATTATCATTCAATATGAAAATTATTATTATTAATATAAAATTTCAAATTAACTAACTTAATAGACTTATTTCAAAATAATCGTATTCCTTCTATTAGTACAAGATACTTAAGTTAAATCTTAAAGCTTAAACGGTATTTAAAAAGAATACAATTTAAAATATACTAAGACAAATTTGACTTTAAAAAAATTATACCAAAATTACTTTCATGCCACACATCGATAGTTTTTTAACCTAAATGAATGAGGAAGTGATGATACTGAAAAAATATTAACACTTTCCACAAACACACCGCTTACGAAATGAGCATAAATGTATCATTCTTTGTTCTGTTGCAGGCGTAGCAAATGATATTAATATATGTATGTAGAATGCACGCAAATAGGAGGATATCGCTTATTTTATGTTCATAACGTTGAAATTTTGTTAGTACAGATGGGGAAGTTACAATTGTTCAAAATTGGACCACTATATTATTAGAGACACGTGTAGATACTTATTCTACCATATATTTAAACGGGTTCAGTGGGTCAATTTAAGCAGCTAGAAATGTATCCCAAATTAGAAATTTCATTTAATCATCCTCGTTGCTTATCTTACATGTCGAAACTTAAATGGCGGGAAAAAATATGAGAAATATATCCGACCACACTTGCTCTAAAATATACGTTATAAATATACTTTGGACTATTGTAGTATAAAAAGATCGATATAAATTGTTAATATGTAGATTCACACGTAATATATGTTGATCAAGATAATAACGAAATTTGAAAAAAAAATATCCCTTTGCAAAAAAGAGATGTCAAAAGACAAGTCGTAACTTTTTTATAATATCATTTGTAAAAGTAATAAATTACGTGTCTTGTTCAGTTTATCCGTTTTACATGTTTTAAGTGCATCCAGTCCATGTCATTGCGCCTGTATAAAAAATCCGAACGTGATTATCTATACGTGTATCCGAACGAAATTTGAACGTGTTAATTTTAATAATCTACTAAGTTGATCTAATCGATCGAGAAATCCTGGTTTCGATCCCTTGATCGGGCAAAATATTATTGGGTTTATCTAACTTAAAATATTCAGTAGAAGCTCTAAGTGAGAAGTACTGGGTAGAATTGGATCTACTGGATATTGTCAAAGTATATTCAAGCCTTCCATATTTTTGTGTTTTCTTCTCTGTACATAAATTATCTGGAAAGATTAAGCCAGAAACAGATCGGTCTGGAGGGAGTTACTGGACCAGACTAAGTCTCACCTGCGGCTGTAACGCCTTAGATGATGATGATGACATAAACTATTTGTTAATCTACATCTATCTATATCTCTCTTTCCCTTAAAAGAGCAATTCTTGTATATTATGTATATAAATGACGGAAACGGTCATGAGTATGGACATTGAACGTATCGAAAACAGTCATTAGTACGGATGTTAAACGATTCAAGACTATAGATGGCAGCACTACAGAGGGGCGCACTACAAATGGCAGCATTACAGATGGCAGCACTACAGATGACAGCACTATAGATGGCAGCACTATAGGAGGCAGCAACATCGCAATGTCAATACTTGGCTAACTTCATGCTACAACAGAGTCTAGCTGACGGGGAGACGTTGGTTGACGAGTAACTTTCTATGATGCCGTCGTGGAGAGCGGATCCTCCACTCTAGGAACCGTTACTCGTTTCGTTTACCCACTTTGTTAGTATTCTCTATAGACAGGCCAATCTATCAGGCGTCAATAAAACGTGATTATGGTGAACTCGCTGTTTCTCTTTGTTCAGTTACCCACATACTCGCCCTCGCTCATTTACCGAGGTGCAAATAACACCGCCGATCCAACGTATCCGACATCAAATAACACCGCCGATCCGACGTTATCCGACATATATAATTTGAATCTCGGAAACAGTACCAACGATTTTCACAAAATTTAGTTCACGGGGGTTTCGGGGGAAATTAATCGATCTAGCTACGTTTCATTTTTCGACAACGCCATTTTATCCGCGTTTTCGGACAATGAAAACACGGATAAAACAAAAACACACACGAAGTCTTGTCTTCCATAAGAATCTCTTTCAACAATCAATCGTTCAATTATAATTACTTAGTTTTCGTCAAAAATGTTTTCTCTACTTGTCCTAAGTTCATATTTTTATACAAAACAAAAATTATATTTAAAGTACAGCACACTAAGTAGGCAGCCCTGATTATAATAGTCCGGTAACAATAGTTAAGTGGCAACGGAAGCCTCCAAGGCATTTCAAACATATCTGACACACAGGATAGACACGATAGGACAGACCCGCATCTTCGATAATGCGCACTGGAGCAGTGTGGTGAAGTACAAACCGGGGCCCCCGCATTCGGAAGAAAGCTGTGGTCAACATTAGGACGTAAGAAAGGATTGCCGCCAAAAATAAAACAATAGTGCCAAGCTTCATACATTGTCACTTTAACCTATGATTATTATGAATAAGCTGTAGGTGCTCATTTTTAGTTTTATAATCGCTTATGGTGATAATGACTCGAAACGTGGGCAGTCGGGAAATCATATAAATGTTAGCAATGCTTGTGGGTAGCAACTATAAGGTCAACCTTGCACCCACACGCGCCTTATAAGTATCTCAGCTTAGCACTAAACACGACATGTGAAAACTACTAAACTACATAAGCGACGCTAAAAAATTAAATAAAGAGAACTCTATTGCTCGTAATATAACGACAATAATTGAAGACTTTCCGTCACGCCCTTTGCATCTTTTGTTTAATTGCAATTCTCTTTGCAACATTCACCTTTGCCTAATCCGGCAAACGGATTTTAGAACGGCCGGCAGCGCTAGTGGGCGAGGATTGGAAGAAAAAGTTTTGTGCTTATTATTATTAATTTTTACACACCATTACATATTATTAATTACATAATTCCTGATGTACCTTTCAAATTTCGGTTCGATAGACTAGGAAAGAGCTCATCAAAGAGAACCTTGCATACATTCGAAAGTAGTCAGACTGTCCCGAAAAGCATATGAGTTAAACCGGCAGATATGTGATTGGTAATGTCGGTTTATGAACGTAACAAACGACTTATTAATGACGACAAGCTCACCATCACTACACTACAAAGCCTCAATCACAGGCGTCGTGCCGCTGCGTCGTCTGGCGTTACTCTGCAGTACACATTTATGAAAATGCCCATTGGAAGTACCTAATTACCCCATCCTTTTTGCTACAACGAACATCCAGGTTTGGTTTGTTGAGGTTTTGTTTTATCTGGCATATATTCAAATAGCCAGAATCAAGGGGCTTAGGGTTTTTCAAAGCCAGAATAGATAGGCATTTTCTTGCTTGATTCATCTTAGGACGTATCTACGCTTTCTATCCGGCGGAATCGCTTGCCCGTCATATAATAGAAATAAAAGCTACCTGAAAGCACAGTCCATTGCAGCTGGTCTCTATAGTTATAACTAATTTCGATACTTACCATTTATGGAAATCGTGATGTGGCCCTGATTGATAGAATTTGGTGAATCGTGTATCGTGACATAGTGAGTAGGCGTGTGCCAGTCTTTTAGATTTATGCAAAGTAATGTTTTGAGTTAAAGATTGTCTTTTTTTTCAATTAAATCTATTTAATTATCTTTATAAATAGAATATGCAAATAAATGTGTAAAAATTATTTGTGATCGTAAAGCACACTCTATGCTTTCTCTAAATATCCTTTTGTTACTAGGCAGTCTTCCAGTTAAACCCTACAGTAGTAAGTAGTAAATAAAGAGACAATTTTATCTCTATAGCTATAGCATTGGCAATTCGACACGTACATACAAGAGCATTCCTTACAAATAACAACGCCACTAATAGCATTGAGAAAGTTCAACCTATCTACGTAAATTTATCTATCTAAGTTCTATTAGGCTCCATAAATATTATTACACATCTATGCATCACGACCAATTATTTATGTAATGAAAAGAACTAAAATTATGTAATGCTACTGTTTTAAGGGAAACAATATGCATCGTAAAAATAAGTTATCTTAAATGTTAACACTCCATCTATGTTAATAATTTGGAAACGAAAGTTTTCAGAAGAGATTATTAATTAGTTTGTGAATCCCATTTTTTATAAATACCATGAACATATATTATTGCTAATGAAAAACAAAATTTTGCCCACCCAAAAACTTGTCAAATGTTATTGAAGTTGTTAAAATAATCACTAAATATAAAATAAAATTATTAAGTATATAAAATCAGTATGAAGTTGTTAACATTGCAGTACAAAAAATTACCTTCGCTCTTTGCAGATGATATTAATTATTTCAAAGCGAGTTGTCTATAGTTAAAATGGCGGGTGATGAAAGTGACAGGTTTGTAAATAATGTAATGCAGTATTTTTTTTCTATTTTCCAAGTAATATTCTTGTTTACTATAGCTATTATTAATATAATGAAAAGTTTTTTAATGATTTTAATTATATTTCGATAATTGTGATAATCATTCGCAATAAAAATTAAATCTGGATTTTTGTTTTACAGTGAATTAAAACCGTCTAGTGTCGCGATCATAAGAGAAGTTTACGACAGTGAAAATGCTCATATCAAATTTGAAATGGAATTGGAAAGAGCACTGGAGGCCGGTGTGAGGGTTATTGTTATTGAACCAGAGCCTCTTGGTGAAGAAACAGCAAGATGGATTTACGTAGGAAACCTCTTACATAAAGTCTCTGTTTACAGTGGACTCTGCAGTATTGTATCAGGTAAACTTTAATATTCTAGGCGATACTTCATTCCCGTTAATTCAAAGAGTTATATTAATATAGTAATAGTAAAATTATTTCAATCGTTCACTTTTCATGGTGTAAATATTAATCTTTTTAGGCCTGACATGGAATGCTCTGGCCTGCACACCGTTTGGAATTGTATCAGTTCTTTGTGCCGGTTGTTATACACTTTCATGGCAGTGGGACCCGTGTTGCAAATATCAAGAAGAGAAAGATCGACGGCACTTATCAACACTGCCAGTACTCAGTGACCTGACCTCCGCTTCACCTGTGGTACTTGTACACACAGATAATAGGAGAAAAATTCTATTACATAACACTGTGTCCATAACCGCAGCTGCTATTTGCTTATGGAGACTATATAACACATTTAAATAGTGTTTTATTAAGCAAATAATGCTTATGGTAGAATTAATAATTCAATGGTTGGGTAGACAGCTATGCTTATGGATTTGTGTTGTTTACTAATCATATTATTACAAATAATTTGTTATAGATTACAATGTAAAAAATTTGATTGTTATTACTATATTAATTATACTATTGAAACTAGAAGTAGATAATAATCTTGTACAAAAAAGCTTATTCTTTGTAATCTAAGACCTTTAGTTAGTGACATGGGATAGATAATTCTGTTGCAATGTTAATATCAACAGTGGCATTAAACAAGCCACTGTGATTGTTGCTATGCAG